>CACVKS010000080.1:0-28037 GCA_902749335.1 Acanthamoeba triangularis
TCGTATACTTGTCGTAGATCATCTCGCACACGCCTGTACCGCCGCTGCACGAGTCCACCAAAAATCCTGCACAGTGTTGTGGGGGTGGTGGTGTATTGGAGCGGGCCAGGGCTTAGAGAGAGCTTGCGAACTGGCGAGCGCGTACCCTCGCAGGCCTCGGTGTAGTACGCGCCCTCCCGAACATCGTGCGGGGCGAGCAGCAACAGAGGCACGATTGCCGTTATCTGGTGCAGAAACTGATAGATACAATGCGAGGTTAGATTCGCGTGAGCGAGTGAGAAAGCCACGCGACACGCCGGACCAAACGTGAACGTCGTGAAGGGCGTTACCGTGTGAAGCGCGATCATGCCGCCCGAAATGTCGCGGCTTCGCCCGCCCTGCCGCTCATTCCAGGCAGCTATACCTGAACAGAAGAATATATATATATATATATATATAAAATAATGTTTAAATTAATTGTAGGCCCGGGGAAGAGTAGAAGGGAGACATACGCGCCATCTGTGGGTGCTTGGTCTTCTCGATCTCCAGGTAGAGCTTGGCCTCGTCCGACAACCGGAACCGAAGGTAGGGCGCCTCATAGGAATCACTGCGCCGACGAAGAACGTTTCCTTGAGGGAAGGCGCAGGCAAGCCGGATGCAGGTTGTCGCAAAGTGAAAGCATGAAACATAGGCGCGTACGTGTAGGTGTGGTCGTATTGGTGCACGACGTTGTTCGAAGAGCCCGACTTGTAGTTTCGCTCCTCGAACCCGTAGAGCTCGGTATGCACCATGCCCCAGCCTTCGACCAGTTGGTCGCATCCAGGGGACAGTGAGTGAGTGAGTGGGAGGGTGAGCTTGTCACCAGACACTGAACTGCTGTTGTGGTGGTGGGTTGGCACGTACCGTATTCGATGGTCAGAATGCCCATCTCCAATTGGTAGATCTTCTCGCCCCATGACTCCTTGATCTCGACCTTGCCCGTAATGGCCGCCTCAAGAGAGAGAGAAAGAGAGAGAGAGGAACGATCGGAATGTGAACAATGGAATGTGAACAACGGAATGCAGCTGGGGCAGTAAGGGGCTACCTTGGTGTCGCAGTGTTTGCGGGTCGATAGGGTGAGGAGGGCGTGGCTGTTGACGTTCTTGGGGTCCAACTCCAACGACACGACGTCGAACCGCTGCACCTTCCCCGACTTGTCCGGGCTGTAGAAGATCGCGCCCGGGTAGGCTCGCCAGAGCGCTGCACGGTTGGGCGAAGGCGCAGTTGGCAATCGCACATATTTCATACCTTTTCGCACGCACACGACACGCTCACGACACGCGCACGTGGTACTCACCCTGCTCTTTGCCAAGTGTCTCCAGGGTTACGTTTCCGCGGTCCTTCCACAGCACCTTGACCTGCTCCATCAACGACCCGCGCATATTTACAACTCGGTGCGCGGTCCACGGCGGAGCTATGCCTTGTACAAGTTGACCTATACCCAAGTACGTGAGCGCGTGTCGTGCGTGTCGTGTGTGGCGTGTGTGGCGTGTGTGGCGTGCCGTGTACCTTTTCTGGTTTGAGATGGTCGGAGGGTGACCTCCTTGGCCTCCAGCAGCTCCCGCACAGTCTTCTCCACCAGACCTCCAAACCGTCGTGTGCGCTGTGTGCAGGCAAGGAACGGGCCATCGTAAGTCCACAAAAAAGCGAGGCTGACTCGGAACCGAGGTGCGAGCAAACACGTGCCTCGTTCCACCAGAGGTCGCTCTCGTGGGCGCAGCACGACAGGTGCTTTCGCAGGATCGAAGGGTAGTCGCTGTTGAACGCTATCTTTTCCACCTCTTCGCTGAGCAGCACTGCGTTGGAACACACGCGACACAAACGACGCACGACATTGATTAGTCCCTTCGCTGGCGTGTGGCGTGCGTGTCCGGTGCCAAGTACCGCGGGGCCGTGATGCGTAGTAGACGTCGCGTGGGAAAGACGCGAAGGGAAGAAACACGGCAACGCCTGCGCGTGAGACGGAATGGGTTCATCCGTGCAAGCTAGCAAGCAAGACAGAAAGCAAGAAAGCAATCCAAGGGAGATACAAAGGGTGGGTGCGACTTACCTGGCTTGGCGCGTCCGGCGCGTCCCACGCGCTGCCAGAAAGACATCCTGCTGCCCGGGTGGCTCAGCATCAGACACGCGTCGAGCCCCGGGAGATCGAGCTGCGCGAAACAAGTGAGCGGAAGAGAGCTGTCAATACAGTGGTGGTGGTGGAGGTGGGTGGTTGGGGGGCGTTGTTGGGTACCCCGGCTTCCAGCGCGTTGGAGCAGATAATGCACAGGACCTTACCCGAGTCCAGATCTCGCATCACTTGTGCCTGTGGATGTGTTTTTTTCAACAACAATAAATGTAATTACAAAAAGAAACTAAGCAAGAAATGAGGTTGGTGGCAAGTACCTTGGCATCGGGCGTCATGGACGAGTAGTAGGTTCTCACCTTACCCGAGATGTGCCGCTTCTTTTCCTGGATGAAGAAGCGCAGCTTGTTCACACTGTCAATGGTGTTGCAAAACCTGTTCCCCGCGCCCACAGTGGCATTTGTCAGTAATATACTCTACAATAATGTAAAATGTGCCGATCGGCGACCGTACACCAGCGAGCGCCACTTCAGGTTGATCCACGACTCGATGATCGCTGCAGCCGCCACCTTGGATCGGGTGTGGGACTCGAGCGTGATGATGGCCCTTACCGGGTGAAACCAGGTAAGCGGATGAGACGTCGTCACACACACACACACACACGACACGAGACCAACAGAGGACCAGGTGCTGGGGGCGGATGTACCTTTCTGGTCGCTGCGCGCCGCTCTCTTGCACCCAGGCGATGGTGTCTTCGTCCCCCTGCGTGGGCGATCGGTGGAGCAGGCGCGAAGCCAGGTCGACCGGATTGCCGATGGTGGCCGAAGCTAGAATGAACTGGATCTGGGTGGAGTCTCCGCCAAACCCGTCCACAGCAACATACAGTCGTCTGTTTCACCGCGTGAGATGCCCATGTCGTGTCGTTGGTCGTGTCGTTGGTCGTGTGTACCGTATGAGGTTGCTGGCGTTACAGCCAAAGATGCCCGAGTAGGTGTGCGCTTCATCCTGGCGCCAGGACAAGAGTGAGACGAAACACACACCAAGACAAAAGACAGGTGGCAGCCTTACCAGCACGCAGATGCCGAGCCTGCTCAGGTAGGTTCGCCAGTGTTCCCATAGACCCTGGTCCTTACGTCCTCTGTACAACTGGGCGCACGGAAAGTGTTGTACGACTTTAGCCATGCCCATCATTTTGCTCCCATACGCGAGGGCTGTGGTGGTGTGTCGTGCGTGTTGGCGGACCTGGTAGTGCAGTGTCTCTGGGTTCGTCACCAGGATGTCCGGCGGATTGTGTCGGAACAGTTGCATCTTCTCGCTTGTCTGCTGTTCGCCTACATGCGGTGTGGTGCGTGGTGTGTCAGCGTGACGCGTTAGTAATTACCGACGCACTCATAGATGAAAGGAAGGCTCGACGGGCACCTGTCATGATCACGACTCGAAGCCGCTGAGCGGCAGGCAGCTGCTGGTTGAACTCGAGCAGCTTCTTCTCCTGGTCCTTGGCGAGCGCGTTCAGCGGGAACAGGTAGAGGCCGCTCACTTGCCGCCGCTGCCGCTTGGCCCGCAGGATCTTCTCGAACACGCCCAGGTTGAAGCACAGGCTCTTGCCCGAGCTCGTCGGCGTGGTGATGATCACGTCCCGACTGCACCTCCTCCCGGTCATCGTCGTCGCCGTCGTCGCCGTCGTTGTAGTGGTCGTTGCCATCGTCGACGTAGTGGGCACCGGCGCAGGCTTGAGCGGGGTGAAGAGGCGATCGAGCACGTGGAACTGGTGCGAGTAGAGGCTCGTCTTCCGCTGCTGCTCGAGCGCGTGGACCACCTCGGGGCACAGCCGGTCGCCGTTGGGCAGTCCGCGCCGCACGTCGACGCACTGGGCCGGCTTGGCCTCGACCCGGTGGATGTAGCTCGCCCGCACCGTCTCGCTGTCGCGGCCGCGGCGGGCGGCGTTGGTGCTGCCCTGCCCTACGTCGATGAGGAAGCGGTGCAGCTGCTGGCGGAAGGGGCCGTTCTCGAACTGGTCGAGGCTGGCGTCGACCATGTCCTGGTACTCCTTGTCGCGGTCGCGGGCGCGGTCGGTCTTCTGCCGATTGATGAAGAACTTCTCGCCCAGTTCGGACAGCGGCCGGAAGTTCAGGGCCACAGACGAGAGGTCGTCGTCATCGTAGTCTTCTTCTTCTTCATAATCTTGTGATTCATCCGCTTCTACAGAATTCTCGCCTTCGGTGGCAGCGTCATCTTCGTCATCATCCTGGGTAAGGTCGATTACGCAGCGCACCTTGGTGCTCTTCTGTTCTTGCTTCACCTGCAGCCGAGCTTTGCCCTTTGCATCGGCAGATTCCAATTCTTGGATGAGCTCATCTTCGAAACTTTCATCTCCCTGGCCCTCCTCATCCATCTCATCCACAACGTGCCCCTTCTCTTGCTTTACAGCGAGAGCCAGGTCTTCGCCGACCCTCGCTTTCTTCATCTTGCGTCTCGCGAGGGCTTGTATTACCAAGAATTTTTCGCAAGCTTTTCTCCGCTAATTTCTCACAGATTGATAAAGAAACCAAAAGAGAAAAGTAAATTTCAAGAACAAGAGAAGAGATCATGTTGACCCGGACCGAGAGGCCGCAGCGCCCGGTGCCCTCCAGTCCGGCATTGGGCGCACGAAAGGGCACGGCCGGGGATGGAGCGATGGATGGCGGCGTGGTGCGGCAAATGGGGCGGCCAGGTGGTCGGGCGCAGGAAATCACTCACGATGCCTTGTGGAAGGCGATGCGTAGCGGCCAACGCGAGGAGTTCCAGTCACTCCTCGCACGAGGCACCCACAACATCAACCGCCGCGATGACGACGACGTACCAGCCTTTTAACTATTTATTTATTATTTATAAAATTTAATTACTCTTCATTTTATTTGTTTACTACATTTTACATTTGTCTTTGGCTCTCTAACCTGTGGACGTCGCGGGTGCCTGCCGGTCCTCATCGACCTTTCAGCAAGTGCGTTACGTCCCGTCCAGCTTCTGCGTTTTGTTGTACTCATCCAAGGCTTCCCCCATCCACTCAGGGAGTACGTACTTCGAAGAGTGTGCGATAAGCTTGTTTGTGCTGGAGTGGTATCATGACACTCACCACTTCCATCGTATGACACAACCGCCGCCCTTCTTCACTCTAGCGGGTACCCTTCCTCTTCCTTCTCTCACTCTCACAATTCGGTCGGAGTCAGGTAAAACGGAGCATTGCTCACCACACGGTGCCGTGATCTTTCAGATGCTGATCCATTGGGCCAGCATGTGGGGGCAATCAGACATCGTGCGCACATTGCTCGACCAAGGCGCACTCGTCAATGCACCGGCAGTACGAAGCTTTCTCTATTCTCTTCTGTGCTTCTGCAACCGAGCTCATCTGATCACTTCGTGCTATCATCTTTGTGTGCTACAGTGGGTATGTTTGTTGTTTGTTTGCGCGTCACGGGGTGGTGGTAGGCTGACTTTGGTATAATCTGCACCGCCTGGCCTTACCTAGGACTGGGTACGTACGAGCGTTCGGTTTCAAGTAATACCCGCCCGCCTGTCCAGGCAAAACGCTTACCACTTGGGTGCGTGGGGAATGCAGACTGCCTTACACTACGCATGCGAAAAGGGACACACAGACGTGGCGCAAGTTCTGCTAGACTTTGGCGCCAATGTCAATGCACAGACAGTACGTGAGTGAGACCTTCGCCAACCGTTCGATGTGGCGAAACCGACCACCTAACCGCTCCCCTCTTTTCCCTTTTCCTACAGGCGGTACGTTGCTCGCTTTCCTCCGTGTAGAGTGGGGAATGCGAGGAATGTTTGATGGTGACCGGGCATTGTGTGTTCGCTGGTTCTTAGCGAGGAGAGACACCGATCGAGCTTGCCCGACGAAGGAACAACTCCAAGACGGTGGAGTTACTCGAGGTAAGCCCACTCTTTCCATGGCTTCGAAGTTGGTTGTGGCAGCGACGCAACTGTCACTCTCCCTCTTTCTTTTTCTCTCTTCTTCCTAAACGCCTCAGGATCGGATCAAGCAAGAGCAGGAGCGGAAGAAGCAGGAGTTGGAGGAGAAAGACCTGCAGGGCCGCATATTCGAATTCAGCCAGACCGTCGCCTGGACCCACAAACAGACCGCCCCGTCGGCCGTGCAGTGCCTGCTGCGCGTTGACGACACGGTACTCAAGGGCTCTATTCACCTGCTTGGACCAGGCGCTGACTACACGATACAAGGTTTGGAGCGGAGGCGCGGATGGAAACATAGGCGTGTGGAACGCGCAGACGGGGCTCCAAGTCACCGGCATCAAGACCAGCGACAAGCGGGGCCGAATGCAGGCCATGATTCTCGTCGACAACACCGTTTGGACCACCTCCGACGAGATGGGCGGTGAGCCCACCATTCGTGTTTGGAATTCCAAATCGGTACCGCCCCTTGCCCCAAACTCCCCACACAAGACCGTACCTCACCCATTGTTCCCCTCCGCAGCTGGTCAAGATCACCGAGCTTACCGGCGCCCACACGAAAGTGATCCGCTGCCTGGCTCTCGTCATCTCGCGGTACGGAGACAGGTTTGCTACAGTGTCACGTGTAAATATGGCCTCACCGCGTCGTTGTTATTGCTGTTGTGTCCATCCAGTTCGCCCGCCGTACAGGTGTGGTCGGGCGATCTATCGGGGGTCATCACCGTGTGGAATGCACAGCGGCTCAAGAAGGAGAGCGAAATCCACCTCCCCGAGACTGGGGTCTATTCCATGCGCCAGGTCGGCAGTCACGTTTGGATCGGCGGAGACTCACACATCATGTGCTACAATCTCAAGGTACCCCACTACAACGCCCGGCAACACGTTGACTCACTCACGCACTCACTTCTCGTTCCTTTTGTCGACGTCTCGACGGCGCAGTCAGGAGACATGTTCACTGTTAATAACGCGCACGCACGTCCCGTGAACGACATCTCGCTGGAGGGGGACTATGTGTGGACTTCCTCGAACGACCACACAGTCAAGGTACCTTGCGTACCTGTTGTTCATTTTCATTTTCCCTTCACGCAATCATGTCCGTGACGCATCGCGCATCCGCATTGATCGGTGCACCATTTTCAGGTTTGGCGGCCGGGCGCCACGCTCAGCGACATCGTTCGCATCAAGGAGATCAACCTGGACAGCAACGTTTTGTGTCTCTCGCGGTACGCCCGTTCTTTCCAGGACTAAACCGAGCGCTCCCTGATTCTGTCTTGGTCGTGTGTGTCGTGTCGTGTCGTGTCGTGTCGTGCGTCCGTGGGCGCAATCCAGAATCAGCCACTACAACGCTGCCCAGCAGGTGCTGAACGTGTACATGTCTGGCGGCCAAACCGACGGCACCGTCGCTCTGTGGGACACTCGAAAGCACGGCGAGGTTGAGCGGTTCGGCGCAGAGAAGAACCAGGGCACGATCAGGTAACGCAATGCATCCCCTCTCACCCCCGGGTGCGCCAGCCAGCTGGACAGCCTTTACGCTCAACAATGTTTCTTTTCACACGCGTGTGTAGGTGTATGCTGTGGGTGGCGGAGAACAACACGCTCTGGTGTGGATCGCGCGACCGCAACATCTACCTGTGGACGCTCAAGGACTGACGGCAGTTGATCCGACGTACAACAGATTTGCTCCGCCAATTATTCCGATTCGATATCTTGGATAATCGAAATAGTTAATACTTAAAAACGGTGGTGTTGAGGCTTTGCGGTGGATCTTCTTCCTTTGTCTGCGAAGATGATGGGTGGCTCACGGTCATCGCCCGTCTTCGCTTTCGCTCTTCTTTCTTTCGCTTTCGTTCTTTGTAGCGAGGCCAGCCCGACCTCTCCTTTCGCCAACGCGTCGCCGTTTATGGTCAAGGATGTCCCGTTCGAACAGACCACCTCCAAGATCTTCGTCTTCTTCTCCAGCTCCGCATCCGCCCCTTACAATCGCGACGAGATTGCAATCTCGTCAGCCACCAACGCCCTGGCCGAGATTAATGTGAATCTGCCCACGGGCTGGGACAGGCTGCCCTTCGACGCCGCCTTCCAGGTGGTTGCCAGGCCCAGCGGCGCTGACCTCGCCTCAGGCTCGAGCTTCCTCATCTTGACCAAGGCCCAGGGCGCGTGGTTGCTGGACCTGCCCGCTCGTGGGGGTGTCGACGGCAAGGCCAGCTTCAAGCGCGTCGACGCTCAGCTGGGGCTCAAGGTCGAGGCCACCATGCGTGTGACCTTCCACCCGACCAGTCCCGGTACCTCTTCCCTCTCTACTCGAGTCCTCGAAGTTGTTATTTTAATGGTAGTATTTTATTATAAAAACAGTATTTCACAATGAAAAGCTAAATAATGTCAAAAAATAAAAACTAATATAACATTTGTTTGACACCATCTCGCAGGCAAGTTCGCGGCGGCGAGCGCCAGCGGCGTGTTCCGTTGTTCCCTCGATGGGGAGCGATGCCGCTTTGTTGCGTTCGACTTTGGCTCCGTGAATGCGGTCGAGTTCGCCACCACCAGCAATGACGCCCTGTGGGTCGGCTCCGAGCGCGGTACGAGACCTGATCGCCACTCGGGCTTGATTCGATTCAATTGACTCACAACTACGACACAGGCCTCTTCTTCGTGAGTACTCTCGATGGGGTCACCTACGTCAACTCTACCGAGGGCGAGGGCGTGGTGTCGCTCGCAGTTGACCACTCGAATGCCGCAGTGTGGGCTGGCACGCAGCACAAGCTGTGGCGCTTCGACGGAAGCGAGCGCTGGACCTTCTTTTGGTGCCTGCTCCCACCCTTAATGCACGCCGCACACAGCTAACATGCTCGTGTGACGTCGAATAGGGTTCCGGCGGTGGTCGACGCTGTGCCGGTGTCGCTGACGCTGGACAACGAGGGTCGCCTGTGGGTGCCCAACGACGAGAGCATCACTGTCATCGCGCGCGATCTCACCGCCACCCGCGTGCGCGGCGGCAACGGCCTGCCCGTCGTCAATCTCACCGCCAGCGCGCTGTCGCCCCGCAGCGGCGCCGTGTGGTTCGGCAGCAAGATGGGACTTCTTCGGCACCACCAGGCCGCGGGCGACTCGCAGGACCCGGCCTGGCGGTACTTCTTTGGCGCGCGCTGGCTGCCGGGCCAGACGTTCGACCAGGGCCAGCGGGTGGTGTCGCTAGCCGTAAGCCGCGAGGCGGTCGGGGTGGATGAGACGGCGGTGGTGGTGACGGACGGCGGGCTGGCCGTGGTACGCCAGGAGACCGGCTGGACGCTCAGGCGTAAGGCCGACCACTACCAGGCCATGGTCAAGCCGCGCCACGACCGGCTGGGCTACGTGTGCAGCTGCGGCCTCGGGGCCTTCGGCGATCTCTCGAGCTGGCAGCCGCAGGCCGACGAGAACTCGGGCCTGTGGACCTCCATGTACCTCGCCTCCCAGGCCTTCCGCTACGCCGTCACCAAGGCACACCACAACCCACCCGTACCACCTGTTTGCATTGTTGACATCGTTCCTTACTCTGGCTTGTCTGTGCTTTCCTTCACTCCAGGATCCCGAAGTCAAGAGGGAGGCCTGGAAGAACTTTGAGGCCATGGGTACCTTGATCGCACCCCCCCAATCGCTGGCGTTGGTCAACTTCTCACTCAAGCTTTGCTTTGCGTGGTCAAACCAACAAAACTCTAGAGTTTTTGTACAACGTTACGGGAATTCGAGGATTGATGGCGCGCACGGTGGCCCAGCAGAACACCCTCCCCAAGGCCGACTGGCACTTCAGCTCGGCCTACCCCGGCTGGGTGTGGCAAGGTTCGCTCTTGCCCTTCTTTTCCTTCATCACTCTGAAGTTGTCTTAAACCCTCCAATCAACTTCTCAGGCGATACGTCGTCCGATGAGGTGACAGGCCACATGTTCGTGTACCCGCTCGTGCACGATCTCCTGGCCGAAACGCCCGGCGAGAAGGCCCGCGCGCTTCGGCTGGTCAATGACACCATGAGCTATATTGTCGACAACGGCCTCTACCTCATCGACGTCACCGGCAAGCCCACTCGATGGTACGCGTGGCCGCGACTGCCTTTTGGTCGCTTTTTAACTCCGACTCCATGTGTGTAGGGGCAAGTGGTCGCCAGAGTACCTCAACCACAACCTGACGTGGACCGACCAGAATGGACTCAACTCGCTACAGATCGTGTCGTGGCTGCTGTCGGCCTACAGGCTCACGGGCGACGCCAAATTCCAGCACGAGATCAACAAGCTGGTGGAAAAGCACCAGTACGGCATCAACATCATCAACACCAAGGACGTACACCCGGGCGACGACAACTACTCAGACGATGTACCTAGCGGCCCCTCTCCCGTCCGCATCATTTCGTTATTGACACGCAACACACACAACAGGAGCTGGCATTCCTCTCGTTCTTCACGTGGATATGGGCATCGCCGTTCGACCTGCGCTCCGAGTTCACGCGGGCCATCAGCCGCTACTACGCCATCGTGAAGCCCGTCCGGTCCTCGCTCTGGAATGTCGTCTATCTGTCCGCCTCCACATTCCTCTCCTCGTCGCCATCGTCGACTGTCGGCACCACCGGTTCGCCCGAGTCGGACACGATGGCCGCCGCGGCCTGGACGCTGCGCCGCTGGCCGCTCTCCCTGGTCCACTGGCCGGTGCGCAACGGCCAGCGGCTCGACCTGATCTGGACCGAGCAGGCCAACCGCTTCGCCGGCACCGACTACCGGCCGCCCGTGCTGCCGTGGGACGAGGGCGCGCTGCTCTTGTGGAACGCCGACCCGTTCGAGCCCGACGGGGGCAGCGGACACAGCGAACAGGCGCCGACGCCCTTCCTGCTGCCCTACTGGCTGGCCCGCTACTACGGTCTTCTCTCCGACGCCGCAGTGAACAGCTAATCTTAGCTCAAAGTCGCACCCCGCAACTGGGCCTTGCTAGCATTAAGATAAGCTGAGGGCACCTAATTCGTTGTACAATGCGGTTACATTGTAACTGGGTTATCGCCAAACTTTTTCTTTTGTTTCTCTTTCTTTTCTTTCGAAAAAAGAACACGAGAACGATGGCGTGGTTGACGATTAGGGGCTGGTCATGCAAGAGCTGCACCTACACCAACAGGAGCTTCGCACTCTACTGCACCGTGTGTGGGTACTTGGTCCTAAAAGAAAGTTACCGATTGCATGTGGAAACATGAAACATGAATCTGTGCCGCCTGTGGAGTCTAGCACCTTCAGCAACCCCCTCCTCTCCACATCAGGGCGACCCAAGACTTGGTGGGCGACTCCAAGGCGAACGTTGAGCCCACCTGTGCGCAGACAGACACGATCGTGCAGGAACTTGAGGCACCGTCGGCAGTTTACCACAACGCAGACACCACAGGACAGGGCTTGATTAAGGAAGCAAGTGACAGGGAAGAGGACAACCAGGAGAGCGGCACGGACAACGGATGAAGTCGAGCCTAACCGACAATGTACAGCAGTTATTTTTCTTCATGTCACAGACACACCTACTGGTRGTAAGTGCTCAAAAAAGGCGATGCACAAAACAAGAAGGCAGTGTTGAGATGAGAGAAGCATACCTGTTGGGTGGCCTGCTTGCCGCAATGCCACTAATATACCTCTTGCTGCCCTGCGGCACGATGGGGTTGCTTGAGGGGCCGGCGACTGCAGCTATCCCGAACTTCGCACCTCAACCTGCAATGGGGGGCTACTCTCCCCCCGACCCACCATGCCCCCCACGGCGACCAAGCAGTGCCCTCCGGATAGGGTGGTATCACCTCTCCGCCTCCAACTCGGCCGGCGTCTTCTCCGTCATGCAGGACCACCGCACCTACCCCGCTCAGCTGCCCTCCGAGCTGCTCAACGTCACCTTCAACGAGCTGCGGTCCGACCCGCGGCTCCGGGTCTTCCAATTCCACATGGGCATCGGCAGGGACTACGTCTTACAGGGCGACCGGGCCGTCCTAGATACCGTGGAGCTGGCCTACGACGATCATGGCGCTCGTTCGCAGACGGTGCCGATCAGGGTGAAGCTCACCGCGCAGAGGTGCATCGGGCTGGCGATCTCTGGCGCGACACTTCGATTCCGGAAGGTCCTTCACTTACAGTTTGGCGACTACGTCGTACGGTGTGCCTTCCTAATTGACGACGCCCTCGCGCTGCAACTGAGCGACCACGAGCGCGCCCGAGCTTCGTTCGATATCCTCGCTTGCAACGACACCGTCCACTTCCCGCTAGCCGAGGTGCTACACTATCCTCAGGCCGAGCCCATCATCCAGCACGGACTGCTGCCCCGCCCCGCCGATGGCTTCCCCTCAGCGCCGTGGGCCAGCACCGGGCTGCATATCAAGCGCGCACACAGCTCCGACGCCAAGCTGCGGGTGGGGGCCGTAGTCTTCAAGAAGTTCTCGTGGTTCTACGACGACAACCTATGGCTCCTGTGGATGCTCGATGTGGTGGGCGTCGATCATGTGGTGATCAGCATTGCCACCCGCGACCTGCCTATGTCGGTCGTACGAAACAGCATAGCCCAGGACAAGGGCCTGGCCGAACGCGTGACGCTGGTCGACCTGGACTTTCCGAGCCGCAATTCCAACCACTCGCACAGCTACCTGCTCCAGGCCCAGGCCAACGATCTCTTTCTCCGCTGGCAGGCCGATTTCGACTTCATCTTTCTGCTCGACCCCGACGAATACCCGCAGCTCTTCGACACCGCCTCCACGACTCAGCAGCCCCGAGTAGACATCAAGACCTTCATCGGTCTCAACCGAATAAGGATCGAACAACAGGGCCAAGTTTACTTCAGCCGGCCATTAGTGCAGCGAACGCAGACCAACTCGAAGCCCGACCCGCTGCTGTCCGCCTTCCTGCTCCGGCTGGCGCCGCTCGACGGCCTCATGACCAGCACCGTGTGGTCGGATAAGAATGTAACCTTCGAGCAGCTGGGCAAGGGCCTGTTCCCGGTCGGGGCCGCCCTGAGGCCCTACCTGCATTACAACGACTACTGGCCAGGCCGGGTAGAATTGGACTGGCGGGCGAGCCACGTACTCCACGTGCGGGAGCGGCGCAAGGGCAAGCCTGCCCCTTCGCTGGGTGAGGTGTTCCAACCAGTAAATGAATCACGAAGATGAAGAACAGAACGTTTTTCTCCCGTCTTGTTAAGCTCCAATATGACCTGGTGGCCGGCGGGCCATGGACCTCATCGGCATTCAAACACGCAAGACACCTTCACATTAGCAGGAACTGTACAGTCGTCGCGACCGGGGAAATAACCAGCCCGGGTGTGGGGCCTCGCCTTGCGCGTGTATTACAAGTTGTGTCTGTGTCTGTGTCAGGTGTGCGCCGGGGGTCATCGTATCATGCGGGCGTCGAGCCAGTAAAAGGGTGTGATGTACTCGGCGGCAAACCCGCCACTGATTACGATGCCCCGATCGCCGACGGGGGTGGCCAGGTGGCCTCTTCGGATGACCGGGAACAGGTGGCCCGCGTCCTTGACCAGCTCCCACCTCATGTTGTCTATATAGACCAAGCCATCACATCGTTACATCATCATTTCCTGTACAGAGGACGTTGAAGAAGCATGTAAACAAGTGGTACCTGTGTGAAGAATGCGGATCTCCTTGTTGGTGCCGCCATCGTTTTTGGACCCGCCGATTAGGATCATCTGCTTGAGGCTCTGCCCGGGCAGGGTGGTGAGCGTATGCCGACACAAGGGTCCGGGAATGTCGCCCCTCGTGACCGGCTGCACCCATTGCTGTGCGCCTGCACGATATATACGGCACAGGTGTGAGTGTTGGTCCAGTGATCGTCGGGTTGGTGTGCGGTACCGAGATCGAGAATGAAGGAGTCGTTGAGTGGGTGCTTGGGTGCGTCATAGCCGCCGTAGGAGAACAGTCGCTCCGGGTGTCCAGGCATCGGAGAGAGCGTGTGCCATCGTCGTGGCGACGGTCCGTTCTCCCACGCCAGCGTGTCCCATTTCATCGTGTCTGTCCGTTGCCAACACGTTGACCGGGTAAGCGCACACGCCCCGCCGCTCACGACTCACAGGCAAACACAGGGTACCGAGGTCGAGAGAGACGAGGCTGTTGAGGGCGCCGAAAGAGTTCCAGCCGCCGTGCAGGATGAATTTGTTGTTGATCTGGTAGGAGCAGTGCCATCGCCGCTCCACGTTCTGCACGACCGACTCGTAGGGCAGCGACCGGTACTCGTATCTGCCTGTGAGCGATCGCCCTCACCGCGGTCAGGGCGGTCGTATGCAATGCGTGTCGTGTTGTGTGCGTGTCGTTGATCGTGTGCGTGTCGTTGGTCGTGTGCGTGTCGAGTGCAGTGCGTGTCGTGTGCGGCCGCACGCACTCGAAGAGGGGTCGATCTCGATCAGGTCGGAAAGCACGCGGTGGCCCGTGTCGTAGCCCCCGTGAATGTACAGCTTGCCGTTCCGCACAAAGCTCGCGTGACCCGCTCTGCCCTTCACCTTACCCAACGACACTGTAACACCGCACACACCGCACACACCGCACAAGACACGCATCGCTCTTAGAGTCTGTCGGACTGCGGGTGAACAAGGCCGGCGAGGTAGAAGGAGGCGCACCCTTTTCCCAGGTGGGCGAGGTGCCATCGCCGCCGGCCTCATCGGCCCCGAGCGTGTGTGCGTTGTGGAGGACCAGCAGCTGGTTGGTCCGCACTGCGCCGTCGTCCCTGCCGGCATAGCGGCCCACGTGACCACCAAACACAAACAATCTTTTGCACCACCACCCAGTCAGCAACCAATCGGACCAGGCAACCCACACTTGAACAACATTGGATAGTTGCACAACAGCCTCAAGTGCCTTGCAACCAATCCGCACCTTGCGCCGTGCGAGGCCGAGTCGATGTAGTCGCACGAGTGGCCGGAGGAGAAGAAGCCGGTGAGCTCCGGCCCGTCGCCCTCCCCGTAAATTGGGTGGCAGCCGACCTCCACTTCCGTCGCCACAATTTCCTCTGTCCTGGCTGGCGCCTGGTCTTCAGCCTGGTCTTCCATTCTGTTGTTTGGAGTGTGTTCTTTTTTGTTTTTCTTGTGGTCTGCAGTTGCAGGTCAGGTAGGCAAGAGGGTTGGTGTTTCATCACAGAAGGTATCAAAAGAAAATAGGTCGAACAATAAAATTCGCTTAAAAAAATGAGAATGCAAAGAACGAATTTGTAGACATCATTTCATTTAGTGAATTTAAAATGAACGCGACGGTGGTGCGAGCACGGTGTGCCTGTTTGTGCCAGCGGACACGACGAAACGGATCGCTGTTCGTCCACGGGAGCCGAGAGAAAAGAGTAAAATAATTGATTTTTATTGACGACGAGTCAGATCACCACCGCGCCATCAAGAAAGAAAGACAAAAAAAACTAAAAAGAGCGAAGGATGGAGGCGCTGTCGGCGAAGGAGCAGAAGAAGCGGTCGCAGGACATCGACAAGATGCTCCGGAACGAAAAAAAGAAGATGGCCAAGCAGACCACCCTCCTCATGCTCGGATCGGGCCAGGTTTGTCCCCTCCCCACACCCCACTCTCGGTCTTGCCTTTTTTCTTTTTCTTCTTCTTTATTTACAATCAACCTCGCCTTTAAACTTAAATAAATAAAATAAGATATAAATAAAGATACAAATATATTAATTCAACTCGTTCTTTATTTTATTTTATTTATTTCTGTGTTTATTTTTTTTGGTTATTTTGCTTCGTTTCATTCCGTTGGTTGCTCTCCGGTTCTTTCCTATTTGACCGGACGGAAAGCCCGATCTCACTTATCGTCTCGTGTACGTGTGCGGTGGTGTGTGTGCGATGGGGGGGGGGGAACGCGCCGTGTTGTGAACCACCAGTCGGGCAAGTCCACCTTCTGTAAGCAGATGAAGATCCTGCACATGTTCGGGTTCTCCGAGCGGGAGAAGCAGAACTACAAGGCCATCATCCACACCAACATCATCGACTCCACCCTCGACCTCATCCACGCCGCTCACCAGCACTCTCTCAACTTCTCCGACTCCAATGTCGATGTACGCTTGCATGTCTCGGGTGTCGTTGGTCGTGTGGTGTGTGTCGTGTCGTTGGTCGTGTCGTGTCGTGTGTGGTGTTATTAACGTTGTGGTCAAACAGGCTCTCGGACACAAACTGTACGACGCCTACCGGGTCAAGAAGAACGTGGCCATGGAGGAAATCGAGGTCGCCAACATGCACGTCAAGGTTCGCCCAACCACAAAACACGACCAAAAACCAAAAAAAAGAAATGATAAAGAAATCGCCCACTGACCCGCGTGATCTTGGGTGTGCGGTCGCGTGTGCGTGTGCGGTGGTGCGTGTGCGGTGGTGCGATGGTGGGTTGGTGTGCGCGTGTAGACGTATGCGATCGACGAGGCGCTGGCTGCGGAAATTCAAGAGATCTGGAACGACGCGGCCACGGACAGCATCATCCAACAGGCCAAGGAGCTCGTCGTCCTCGATTCCATTCCCCAGTACGTGCACTCGCTCCGCGCGGTCGCGTCTGAATCTCATCCCGACCTTTTACCGCACGACACGACACGACACGACACGACACGACACAACACGACACGACACACATGACACACACGACACACACGACACACGACACACGCCACACGTGACAGCTATTTGAAGAAGCTGGACGAGATCGTGTCGAGCCGGTATGAGCCCAACAATGTGGACATCCTCCTGGCGCGCCTCCGCACGACCGCCGTGTCCGAGACGACGTTCGAGCACGCCGGGGTCAACTTCAACATCATCGACGTGGGCGGCCAGAAGGGCGAGCGGTTCGCTTTCTTCCTTTTTTTCTTTGTCCAATCGCACACGCGCACCAAGCTCACCTTGTGAGGCACGGCGTGCAGGAGCAAGTGGTTGCCCCTCTTCTCCGACGTGACGGCGATCATCTACTGCGTGTCATCGAGCGACTACGATCTCGTGCTCGAGGAGGACGGCGTGACCAACCGCATGATCGACTCGTTCGAGCTGTTCAAGACTGTACGCTCACCTCTCTCACACTCACGTGGGCCGTGCCTGGGACAAGTCTGTTCCATTCACTACTTCATGGACCAATGGCAACTTTGTTTCGGTCCACAATCACAACAGATCGCCAAGCACAGGGCCATGAGGCACGTGCCCATCATCTTGTTCCTCAACAAGAAGGATCTCTTCGAGAAGAAGATCCAAGAGGTCGACCTCGCCACGTGTTTCCCCGAATACAAGGGTGCGCACACGACGCACACGACGCACACGACGCACACGACACGGAGGCTAAAGAAATAGAGTCGCTGGATGGGGGGGTGCAGGTGGGAAGAACTACAAGGCGGGTATCAAGTTCCTCGAGCAAAAGTTCCTGAAGGCGGGCCAGGAGCGGGAGGGCGAGGTCTACGTCCACGTCACGCAGGCCACCGACACCACCAACGTCGAGGTCGTGTGGCAGGCCGTCAAGTCCATCCTCCTCCGGGACGCGCTCGACGCCCTCGGCGGCTTCGGCGGCAGCGTCTAGGGTCGTCCTCACCGGTCTACAGAGCCCCTTACCGCACCCAATTCCGGCCATCATCATCATCGTCGTCTATCATCTTCTTCACCTCCATCTCCCTCTCCATCCCCAGAGCTGAGCACCTGATGTACTTTTACACGAGTAGTCCACTGTCTTGTTTCAAGAGCCTAATATACGTTTTGCTGGTGCTGCCAGCCATCATCTTSCATTGACCAAAGTGCGTGAACCTCATTTCCTGGCCAGGATGTTGTCAATGAAGGCCTCAAATGCAGGCATCTGAAGGTAAAAGAGAGAAGATTGAATCAGCCTAAGGTAGTGGTGAAGGCCAGGAAAGAGGAGGAGAAAAATGAAGAGATTACCTGGGCCACCACAAAGTCGTTGAAGTCGTAGAGTTCGTGGCCGGGTTCGAAGGTGAGACCGTTTACCACGTACTGCAGCAGCTTGGACACCAGGATCAGACCTCTCTGCGGCCTGAACCCGATCTCGCCTGCGCGCGCACACACACATCAGCGTTGAGTGCCCCTCCGGTGGGTGCGTGGCGAAAAGCGAAGGGCTAGTGTACCTTGGACGAGTCCGAAGAACGAAGGGGAGACGACGGCGGCGTTGATGAAGCGGAGGAAGAAGAGGCCGCCGATGGGCTGGTAGTAGGCCACCTTGCCGGTCCACTTGGTCTCGGCCTCCTTCTTCACGTGCTTGAACAGCTCACAAAATTCCCTTATTATAATAATAAATGAGAAATAATTGAATAAGGATAAATTAGTTGATATAAATAATAAATAATTCTCATTTTGATTTCAGAAATGAAAAAGAAAGAAAGAAAGAAAGGGTCTTGTACGGAGGAACGGCGTCCACGGAGCTGACCAGGGCCGTGGCGAACATCTCGCTGATGCACCGCAGCTGGTCTCGGTTCTGCTGTTGGTCGTCGGTGGGGTCGAGTAATCGGCTGTTGACTTCATAGCTCAGCAGTTGATCTGGTCGCGCGTGTCATGCCGTGTGAGTCGTGAGTCTCTCCCGTGCAATGTGTGAGCGGCGCGAGTACCTTCGCAGATCTTGCGGATGATGGTGCCCAGGGCCTTCTCCAAGTACTCGAGCCCCGCGGCCGTCATGAAGGAGATCACCTTCTTCGTGGCCTTCGAGTCCATCCGGAAGAGCAGCTTCTCATCATCTGTTTTATTATTATTATTAATTATTATTATTTCATTACAACAAGTAATAATAATAAAAGCAGCAAAACCTAGAAGAATTCTTTCTTTAATGGAAGAACATTATATATGTTTTACACATTATATATGTTTTACACAAAAGGAAATATTCGCTTACCTGTGTTCTTGACCTCGGCCGTGACCGCCCTCTTGATCTTCTTCATGATCTTGTTCTCCGGATCGAGCACCATCGCCAGCGCTGCGTTCCGTTGTAGCTGGAGCGGTCCACTCACCACGAGTCAGCCATCTCAACAAAGCGCATTGCTCGGGTTGTTGTTGTAGTGGTGGTGGTTGTACTCGGTTCAGCTCGGCGCGTCGCTTGGTCTCGGTGAGCTCGGCGTCGAGCAGGTCCACGCGCGCGAGCACGGTGGTCATCTCCTCCTGGAGGCTGCGCTTGAGGGACTGCTTGAAGGCCGCCACCCGTTCGTCGAACACCTTGCCCACCTTGTCGATGAGCGGGTGGTAGGGCACCTCCGCGGCCGCCGTCGCGTTCATCTCGTGGCTGTCGATCCCACCGCTGCCGCAGAACCCGGAGCGCCGGCTGCGGGGCGTCTCGCTGTGCGGCGTGGCCCCGTCGCTGGCGGTGTCCCGCTCCTCCGCGATGATGCCCAGGCCCGAGAAGCTCTTGCGGCCAAATATGTGGCCGCCGTCCTCGCCCTCGCTCTCGCTGGAGGCCTCGCGCGACGTGTCCCGCGACGTGTCTCGCGAGCTGCGGGCCGACTTGCTCTTTTTCTGTTCGTCCACAATAACCCGTGATTAGACACGTTCACTGAGTGTCGTGTCGTGTTGCGTGTCGTGTTGCGTGTCGTGTTGCGTGTCGTGTTGCGTGTCGTGTCGGTGGTGTGGCTGGATGTGTCGTGTTACTTTGAATTTGTCGATGCTGAGCGCCCGCCTGTGCGAGTCGGAGCCGAAGCCCTTGGAGGCGGCGTCGGTCGGTTGTTTCATGTCCAGCGGAAGGCTCGTGGCCTCCCGGCGCTTTTCCTTGATGCGCGCCAGCTTGCCGCTGTCCTCCAGCGCCGCGGACTCGGTGGACTCGCTCATGTCGGACAGGTCGTCCATGGTCTCCGTCGTGTCGTCGTCCGTGCTGTTGCCCAGCTTCTCCGAGACGATGATCGGGCGCAAATGCACCACATACCTTTAACCACACGGCACCGCAAATGAGCACACATCCGCATACGCCACCGCACACGACGCACACGACACACACACGACACACGCAATGTGGTGTACCGTCGGAGCGATTTCTGTTGGTCGATGACCTCGCCCAGAGACAGCTCGCACAGGAACAGCGAGTCGTTCTTTCGCTTCACCGCCAGCCGTCTGGGCTTGCCTGGGGAGGGAAATAAAATAAGGAATAATAATAATAATAATAATACATTGTAATTGGTTTTGTGTTTATTACTATTATTAATAAAAATAATAGTAATGAGGTACCGATGAGTCGTTTGATGCCGGTCTTGAGGTAGTTGGACATGTAGCTCTCGTGTTTGGAGGCGATGGAGGCCGGCATGATGAGAGTGCACGGCTTGCCGAGCAGCTCCTCCTTGGTGAAACCCGTCATGGCGCAGAATATCTCGTTGGCCGCGAGGAAGTACCCGTTCTCATTGGTCACGCAGACCGCTTCGACCTCCTTCTCGAGGCCCTCGTCGTCCACCGCCCACTCGTCGTTCACGCTCATCACGTGCGGCTGCCATTATATAGTGATAATATTAATAATCATTCACGTGACCGGGTCAGTGACACCGACACGGGCCCACGCGATCAAACTCCACTGCCACGCGGCGTGGGGCTGATGAGGGCAGGACGTACGGCCATCAGTCGGATCCATTCCACCATCTCTTGCTCCTTATCTGACGCCAGGAAAAACGATTCCTTGCTCTTGCGCCTTCACGGTGCGTACACGGCACGACACGACACGCACCACACACACGACACACACGACGCACGACACGCACGACGCACGACACACACCACATATCCAGGCATTGCGATCAGGAGTGGAGGTAATGATGTGATTAGCACAAGCAAATGCATGGTGTGCTGTGCGGTGGTGTACCTGAGCGCGAAAGAGAAGGACTGGCCGTTGATGCCCTCGGCCTTGCAGATCGTGATCTCGGACAGGGTCAGCGAGTGCGCCACCTTCCCTGCCTTTGCGTGCTGCGTGTGGCGCGTGTGTGGCGTGTGCGGTCAGCACTTTAGCGCCGCCAGAGGTTACTGCGGCCACGAGTTTCCTATTCTTAGGGCGCGGGCGAACCTTGGCGGAGTGGTACTCGAGCAGGAGGGGCGGCTGCAGGACGAAGTAGCGATCCTTCCATCGTCCCCACATCCCCTTCTTGCTCAACTCGCCTTTGTGAAGGTGATTTCAATTAGTTCCAAAAAAAACCTGATGTAGGTCAGAATCGAATCTAAATCAAGCGACGTACCTGTCTTCAAGATTGGAGCTGTCTCACGGCTGGAACGCATGGCTGCCCTCTTTGTTTGTGAATGAATGGAGTTGATCTCCTCCCGCTGTTCTTTCCTCCGTACCTCCGGAGCGCCACCTTGCCCACCGGAGTCAAGTCAAAAAAACCTCTAGACAGCCAGTGGTGCACCAAGCTGAACTTTCATACATAACTGTCAGAAGTTGAAGGGGCCAATAGGACACTGTTGAGCTGAGATGGCTCCTCTACCCTAAAAAGCAGCTACCGTTTTGTTTCCCTACACGCGTTTACACGTTCTACAAGATCCTTGTCAGTTTGAACACACAGAGTGTCCTTCCTGCTGGCTGCTGTCTCTTGTCTGTTCGTTTCCCTTTTCTCCTATTCTTCATATTTTTCCTGGTAATCATCAGGAAGGCAGCAATAGCACAAGATGACGAACACCCTGCGCTAGAAATCAAATCTCGAGAGGTAATAAAAGTGGGGTTTGGCACAACAACTTTTTTTTATTTGTTATCTACTCTCGTATGCGCAGAGCCTGTCGGCAACCTCAACTCCTCCTTGCGCGCTCGTACACGTCATCTCTGCAATCGACCGGTCTGCAGTACCTTGCCAGCCGCCCGAACCATCAGCTTCTCGTCTCCTCTGCTGCACGCGTCCCTATTCAAATCCGCATCATGATTCGCGAGGAAGAGGCACTGGAGGCCACTACGCTTGAGGGTGAAGATGAGATTAAGATTGAGATGAAGGCGAAGCCGCAGCAGATCGTGCATGCGATCGCGGGCGGCCGCACGGACGAGGAGCTCAAGGCCTTCTACCGGGAGGTGCACCGTAAGCTGGCCGAGCACTACCCCGGCACCTGGCTGCTCGTGAAAGATGAGAAGAAGGACAAGATGGAGATAAAAAAGGAGGAACAAGATGAAGATGATAAGATGAGCGAGGAAGAGGAAGAGAAGGAGCTGGAGAGGGAGGAGGAAGAAATGGACAAAGTCGAGGAGATGACCAAAGAAGAGGAGGAAGAGGAAGAGAAGAAGGCGAAGAGCGAGGTGGTGGTGAAGGTGGAGCAACGCCGCAACCCCGACCGACGCAAGAGGTCCAAGCTCGAGATAAAGATTGAAAACGAAGAAGAAGGTGGTGATGGTGATGACGACGACAAGAAGGCGCGCGGGAAGAAGGCAGCGAATACCTCGGCCGCACCGATGCACACAGGAATGGAGAAGGCGAAGAAGAAGACCAACGTGTGCGGGGGACAGAAGACGGTGCTGGCCAGCCTCATCAGCACCGTGCTCTCGCAGAACACCACCGACCGCAACTCCTCCGCGGCGTGGGCCAACCTCCAGCGTGCCTACAAGGGTGCGTATCCGGCCAACTCCGTATGCGGTGGTCGGTTCTTACCATCTTGTTGTGTTGTTGACGGCTACCCAGGGGATTGGGAGCGCGTGCGCACCGCAAAGCCGTCGCAGCTGGCCGACGTCATCCGCACAGGCGGCCTCGCACAGTACGTCGTCCACCACTTCCCACAACACACCATACACACGCGCCACCAAACACCACGCACCACACACGCGCACCCCACAAAATGGTTTTCAATGTGTTGGAGTATGTAAGACAACGTGGCCGAGTGGTTAAGGCGGTAGACTCGAAATCTACTGGGGTCTCCCCGCGCAGGTTCAAATCCTGCCGTTGTCGACGCAAGTTTTTGAATTAATTTTTTCCGCCTTGTACATTTCAGGCGCAAGGGCGGGATCATACAAGGGCTGCTCCACCAGCTGCACGAGGAGAGGGACGGCGAGCTCTCGCTGGAGCACCTGAGGGACATGCCCACCGACGAGGTCAAGCAGGCGCTCACCAAGTACAAGGGCATCGGCCCCAAGACCGCCTCGTGCGTGCTCATGTTCAACATGAAGCGCGCCGACTTCCCCGTCGACACGCATGTTCATCGGGTCTCGACCCGCCTCGGTATCGCTCTCACCTTCTACCTATCACAGCCCAATTTATTGCTCATGTGGTGCGCCCTGTGCGTGTCGTGTGTCTGTGCTGCAGGGTTTGTGCGAGGGACTACAAGGGAGCAGACCTACGAGTTCATGAATGCGACGATGCCAGATGAGATCAAGCGCGACATGCACGT
Source organism: Acanthamoeba triangularis (assembly GCA_902749335.1). NCBI lineage: Eukaryota > Discosea > Longamoebia > Acanthamoebidae > Acanthamoeba > Acanthamoeba triangularis. The sequence continues at coordinate 23,291 of CACVKS010000080.1, forward strand.
GCTCCTCATTCGGCACGGCAAACAGGTGCGTGGAGTGCCACCGCTCCATTTCAAGAATCATTGGATCGCTAAGCACCCTCGTCGTCTTCATCTTGGTAAAGGTGTGCAAGGCTCGCTCGCCCAAGTGTGGCGAATGCGTTCTGCGAGACGACTGCCGCTACGGCCAGACGCTGAAGAAGGAGCAGGAGATGGCAGGCGACAGCGAAGCAGGCGAAGAGACTGTAGCGGAGGACAACAAGGGGAAGGGGAAGAAGAGCAAGGTGGGTAAGCCAAGTCGAAAGGAGAATAGTAGAGCAGGAGCCGCCAAGACGAAAGCCTCTGGGCTAGAGGAAAAGGAAGAGGATGACGATGAAGACTTCGAGGAACCGACAAGGAGCAGGCGGGGCAAAAGAGCGAAAGCGAAGGACGACACGGCAGCAGGCGGCACGACCAAGAGGGTGGCTAAGCGGAGGCGAAGAAGCGCACCACCGGCCTCCACCAACATCGAAGACATCGAAGACGTGGTTTGAGCTTCAAAGAGACAAAAATAATGAAGGGCGCTAGCAGTCAACTTCGATAAGGCCAGTGGTCTATTCGCGATCGTGGTGACGGTGGTATGGGGGACCTAGTTCTTGCCGAACTCGAGGCGGCGAGGGGTGAGGAAGGCCTTGACGACCTCGTCCGTGACGGCCAGTCGGGCGCGCTGGTGCTCGAGCACGATGGGCGTGAGCACGTCCACCAGCTCCTTCTTGATCTCTCCCGTGAGCATCCGGCCGCTCGAGTACTCCTGTTGTGGCGCGCGGCCATGATTGTAAGCAGCGGCAACGCGACCCGTGTGTGTCGTGTGTGTGTGTGTGTCGTGTGCGGAGAAACGAACCTCGCGAATCCGGTTGAGCTTCGAGTCGTCGAAGCAGAAGATGGAGAGGTACTGGTAGGGAACGTCAACGTCGCAGTTGCCGCCCAGCCTCCTGTGCTCCTCCACCGTCTCCCTACCACCCGAGAAGGCGTACTTGGCCACCTGGCGACGGCGACACGAGCGAACGGGGGTCAGTCAGTCAATCAAGAAGAACGCATCGACGATGGCAATGAAAATGACGATGAGGCGAAACCTTTCTCTTGATCTCGTCGGGCTTGTCGGTCATGAAGATGGCGGAGCCGGGGGTGCTGGCGCTCATCTTGGTCTTGGGCCCCTGCAAGGCCGGGAAGAACTTGGAGTGGATCACGGCCGGCTTGAGGAAACCGATCCGCGGCGCCACGTCCCTCGTCATGCGGAAGAACGGGTCCTGTATGTACACACAAACGGCGAGTGTGCGAGTGAGTGTGAGGCATTCCGCATCAATACACTGTAGGAAGAGAAGAGAGTAAAACTTGGCCTCATCACCACCCAACATATGCTTATATAGATATATATAAAAAAAAAGAATAATTAAGGTCATAGTGTTGTGGTGGTTGGTTGTAGTTAATGTGTTCTCATGTGGACTTGTGGTCAACGTCATTTCACGAAGTGCATCACTGGCCGTGCGCGCAAAAAAGTGTTAACAGATCGGATGGACGGTGGTACCTGATCGATGGCGCAAGGGATGAGGCAGCGGACGTTGCTGTTGCGGCCGAAGATGTGCGGGAACGAGCTCGAGAAGGAGGGCGCGGCCTGGACGGCCGGGTACGCGTACTTGCCGATGTTGTCCGAATCGGTGAAGCCGAAGATGGCCTTGACCTGAGACGTCGTCACGCACTTCTGAATCTTGACAATGTTCGGGTACATGTGTCTGTAACAGCCGCGAATGAATCCCGTGTGAGCGCACGACACACGACACACCGCACGACACGCACGCGCACGGGGTGAGTGGATTACCCGACGTATTCGAGATCGGAGAAGATGAAGGTCTTCCTGGGATCGAATCCAACGGCGATGATGTCCTTGACGTTCTCGTAGGTGAGGCGGTGGGCCTCCTCCAGGGTGAGATCCTTCCACAGGAACTTCTCATCGTCGGTCATCTGGATCACCAGCGGGACGTCGAAGGCGTCCTGCAGGTACCTGTGCGCGGTCCATCGGTCAGTACTGGGGAAACAGCGATGCGTGTCGTGTCGTGTCGTGTCGTGTCGTGTGTGGTGTGGAGTGGGTGCGTACTTGGTGAACATGAAGGGGATCATGTGGCCGAGATGGAGGGCCTCCGACGAGGGGCCGCGACCGGTGTAGAGATAGAAGGGCTGTTTGGCCTCCGCGGCATCCAAGATCTCATTGAGCGCTCTACACGGAACAAATTGTAATGTTTTCATCAATGAAATGAATGGAATGGAACTGCAAACAGCAGAAAACGAGAAGATATGACGAGATTGATTGATATAGAAATTAATTAGACCAATCGGGTTAAAAAACAAAAAATAATTGAGGATTGGGCGGTACCGGTGCGAGAAGAAGAGGCCACGCTTCAACCAGGGGTGGACGGGCTTGCCGGTGACGCGCTCCATGCGCTGGAGGAGAGCCTCATCGATGGGCGTGCAGCCGAATTGGTCGATCAGCTTGTTGTAATCGATGCCGGTCTCGCCGCTCTCCACCTCCCACGGCGTAATGTTCTGCTCGACCTTGCCCTCCGCCTCGGGCACCGGTGCCACGTTGGTTGCCGCAGTGCTCTCCATCTTCTTCCGCTTCTTGTGATTGAAGATCCAACAAAGACAAAAAACATTTATTTTTATTTATTTCTCGTGTGGCGTGGCCTAGGAAAAAGAGCTCAGAAATTACTGAGAAAGAAAAGAAAACATAATCAGATATAAATGATAATATATTTTTGGTTTAATCATTTTTCAAATGAACTAAAGAAATCAATCCGCAGGCAGTTGGAGATTTTTATTTTTATTCCTTTTTAAATTGGACACATCCAGTGCGTGCCAGAGATGGAGAGGGCGCACGCGATCTACCCGCGGGCGGACATGATGCTGAAACAGAACCGGAAGAAGGCGGGGGCAGCGCCCGCTGGCCGAAAGGAGCCCACCAAGGAGACACTCGCCGCCCTGCGGCTGGGCGGCAACCGCGTCGTCGTGGTGGGCCTCCTGGGCGGCTCGCTCCACGGCAAAGCGCGCCTGCTGGGCACCCTCGCCGACGCTGCCCTGCCCCAGGCACGCCTCCCCACCCATTCATTTTCACTGTGTGCGGTCGTGCGTGCGGTCGTGCCGTGTGCGCGTGCGCGTGCGGTGCCTAACGTTGAGCGTTCTGTGCAGGCGTTTGACTTGGATGACAAAAGCTCGGGCAGCGGCCACAGCGAAGAGGGTCATGTACGCTGCTTGATCCGCCCCAAGCGATTGCTGGCTTGTTTGTCCATGTTTGTGGGGTCTCTGATTCGTGTGTCTGGCGCGGCACCGCGGCGAGTGTAGTGTCGGGTAGAGATGTACCACAGCGCGGAACAGAACGTGGTCTACCTCAACCTGGTCTCGATTCACGACAGCGACGTGCTCGCCGACATGGTCGAGGGCCTCGACCCGAACATGAACCACGCCGTAACTTTCTTCTCTCTCTCTCCGCCCTCACCCACCCATTCGTGGCCTTGTGTGTGCTGGGTCTCTCTCACCATTGGTGTTGCGCACTACAGGACTTTCACCTCTTGTTGGAGCAGAAGGAGTATCACCACCTGAAGGCCATGCTCTTCATGTTTCACGTCTGCCACTTCATGCTGGTACGCAGCCCCCACTTCATTCATTCATTGCCGCAGTCATTCATTTCAACTCTTCGTTCTTCTTCGTTCTTCTATGCTTCGTGGTGGTCCGATCAGGTCGTCAACCACGGAATGACGTTCAACCTCAAGTACCTGCGGCTCTTTCGCACTCTGCAGACCGTCAAACAGATGATGGGTCCGGCCATGACCAGCTTTCTGGAGACCTGCGCCCACCTGCCCGAGTTCAAGCAGGCCTCGGCTTACACGCCGGGTCGATGCGTCCCGGCGCTCTCCTTCGTCTTCAACATGGTACCTACCATGCTCTCTCTCTCTCTCTCTTTCTTCCTCTCAAGAGCCAACTACTCACCTCTGCGCTCTCCTAGAATGTCGTGCCTCCATTTCTTCGCGAGGACGCCCAGCGCGACAAGGACTCCACTCAGGTGTCGTGCGACGCTCTGTTTTTTTGCGTTTGCGTTTGTTTTGGGCTACCTGTACTGATTTAGGTTCCGATGGACGGTGTCTGTGTGACAGCAGGACCTGAGCCAGCGGTCGGTGGCGGAGAAGATGCGATATTCGCTCGAAGCACAGGTCCGCTATCTCATACGCCGATCGCGGGTCCTCCCGTCGTCAGAGAGCAGGTACATCCACGTGTGTTTGTGTGTGTCGTGTTGCGTGTCGTGTCGTTGGTCGTGTCGTGTGTCGTGTGTCGTGTCAAGTCTCACACGTGTTCGAAATCACAGCGTCCAGCTCTTTACGTTGGACTCGCAACGACTGGTGCACATGATCCGCGCGCCGGAGGAGGACCCGTTCGAGCACTTTGACCCGCTGGCGGGGTTCCTGTCGGACACCTCGTCGGCCTCGCCGCAGCTCGACTTCCCCTGGCTCCACCACAATGTCTACCGGCAAGGTATATACCGATCGCCACCCCCCGTATGTGTTCGTGTTGTGCATGTATGTGTGTGTGTGCGTGCGTGCGTGTCGTGTCGTGTCGTGTCGTGTGTGTCACGAGCTCGACTTATGGCGCGTACTGCACAGACATGTTCAAGCTGCGCGAATTGCTCCTGGGCCAAGCCAAAGCGATGAAGGCGCAAGCGGCCTCCAAGCGCATTGAGGTTTTGATC
>CACVKS010000081.1:0-27873 GCA_902749335.1 Acanthamoeba triangularis
GAAGATGGCGGTGCCTACTGCTGAGGGAAGGAGGGGCTCGACTTTATCCACCGCCCGCTTGGCCTTCCATCCCGAAAACAGGAACTTGGAGGTACTCTTCACCTTCTTCATCTCTTTTTTATCATTATTCTTCACTGCAAGAAGTAATATCTGTCATTTTTATCCCATATCGCATTTTATTTTTCTCTTTTTTATAATTGGACGTCCGCTCACRAAGCAAGCAGGAGCGCGGCCAGCGAGGCCAGGCGCATGCCCGACGACACATCGTTATGGCCTCCCGAAGGACTGGGCGTGGGAGACTTGGAAGAACCAGGCGGCAGCGAGGATTGGGGAGAAGGAGACGCGGATTCGGCCGGCCGGGTGTTGTCCACGATCTTGAGGTTGTATAAGGTGAAGCTGGCCGACTGGCCATCGGCGGAGGCGCACTCCAGGCCGAAGGAGAACGCCTGGCCCAGGTCCTTGGCTTGGTCGTGCAGCCACACGTAGTAGGTCAGCTCCGTACCCGTTGAGACCGCGCCTGCGTTGCGCACAAGCAGCTTGCCAGTGCTCAGCGATTGTCCCTGCGCAACAGAAACAACGTAATTAATTATATTTTTAATTATTTTTTTAAAATAAAAATGATTTTAAAAAGATGGTTGGGGTGGCTGCCGTACGCTGCTGGCGGGGAAGGAAAGACCGGCGAGGTTGGGTCCGCGCAGGGTGTAGTACTGCTGAATGCTTTGGAAGGTGAGCGAGCCGGGGAAGGTGAAGGTGCAGTTGATGGCCTCGGAGGCATAGCTCTGGGTGAAGCCCAACTGGGCCACCAAGTTGGTGCCGTTCTCGCTAAAGGTCCGGTTGGAGAAGCTGATGTCCACCCCGGCCAGCTGGGCTCGCGCCACACCCGAGAAGCACCCGAGAATCACGACAAGCCAAGCCAAGTTGAAGAGGAGCATGGTCGCGGTTATCTTCATGTCGTGCATCAAACCGATCGGTGTTGTTTGTTTGCCGGTTGGTGAGGCAGTAAGATAAAACAAGTAGCAGAACTACGCGTAGCAGAGATCCCCCATGGGACAACACGTGACACCAAATGTGGCCACACAAGGCCGCGAGTTTTAACTAAGGAATGCCAAGAATGTCAACCATGCCAACCAGCGAACACCAAGACCAAGCGTGCGTGCGGTCTTTAGAGTCCCTCGTAGCTGGAGTCGAGGTGGAAGAACTCGTAGCCGCCCTTGCCGTCGAAGCGGAGGACGTACTCGTGGAAGCGCCAGAGAGTCTTGCGGTGCGAGATGGTGAAGAGCGTGCAGCCGATCTCCTTGCAGTACTCGTACATCGCCGCTTCGATATCGACGCTCACCGCACTGTGGTATCATGACACAACATCGAGGAGGAGGGGGAGGAGGGCGATGGTGGGTCAGTCATTCAGGTCATTGGCTCAGCGCATGCAGCGCCACAGTGGTGCGGCGAACCTGGTGCACTCGTCGAGGACGGCGAAGAGAGGCCTGTGGTAGAAGAGGCGGGCCATGGCGATACGCTGCTTCTCTCCGCCCGACAGGACGTCCCACCAATCCGCACGCGCGTCCCAGCCACCGAAGCGCTTCACCAGGTAGGACAGCGCCACCTGCACACGTTATACGCATCAGCGCCGCCGCCGCTGCCACATCGCAGTCATTGAGGTGACGCGTACCTTGTCCATCAGCTGCAGGAGCTCCGAGTCCTTGACGCCCAGCCTGTCCAGGTCCTTCTTGGTATGCGGATAGACCACCTGCATAGCCAGCCTGGGTCAGATCACCAACAAACACAAAAAAACAGAGTAGAGAAAAAATTGGTTTGGTTGTTTTGACGGCACCTGGTCCCGCAGGGTGCCGATCGCGAGGTAAGGCCGCTGAGGGATGTAGAAGAGGTGCTTCTTGTTGGGTCGCGTGAGCCGGCCGCCACAGAGAGGCCACAGGTCGCCCAGCGTACGGAACAGAGAACTGTGGCCGCCGCGGGCAACAGTTGCTTTAGTTTGATCTCTGATCGCATGCGGGCTGGGGGAGGGAGAGAGAGAGGTAGGGCTTTCACTAACCTCTTGCCGCAGCCGTTGGGTCCGGCGATCAGGCAGTTCATGCCGGCCTTGATCTCAAAGTTGAGCTCCCGCACGAGGACGTCACCGTTGGGTGTCACGATTGGCACATGCTCGAAGCGGATGATGGCTAGTAGAATAAAGTCACGCCCGGTCAGCGCGACATTGCACAACAAGCGCACCCGATGCTCGTAACACGGCACGCACGGCACGCGAAAAAGGGTTCATGGTGAAGCGTACGGGTGTCACTAGGTCCGATCTCGATGAGCTCGCCGCGCGAAGTGATCGGGTCGATGTGGTCCACGGTCCTCTCCTCACCCTCCTGCGGCTCGCGCACCGTTTGTGTCCGAACGAAGGTGCCGCTGTTGATGTCCCCGAGCACGTTGTAGAGCTCGGCCACGCGCGAAGTGTAGCCCGCCAAGTGGGACAGCTCCCGCCCGCTGGACACCAGTCGTCCCACTGCGCGCACCATCACCTACAAGTGGTGGTAGTTCGCTGCTGGTTAGCCACCACTCTAAGGATTGTTGGGGTGATGGTGTTGTGTGTCTGAGAGAGAGAGAGAGAGACGAAACCATCAGTAGTCGCATGTAGCGTGTGTAGTCCTCCATGATCTGCTTGGGATTGCCGCCGAGCGACTCCACACTGTACGCCAAGCAAAGGCAAATGAGCGAGGTTCTTCGAGCGAGTGTGCGTGTCGCGTGTGTTCATGTTGGCCGGTGCACGTACTAGCGGCTGGCGCGTCGGGGGTCGAAGATGGGGGCAGTGACAATGAAGTAGCCCACGAGGGTGCCGCTGTACTTGGTTACGCAGGAGTCGATCACGCCCAACACCGTCCGGAAGCGGAGGTAACGCGATACGATGCGCACCAACTGTGGCCCGGCGGGTTAGTGAGGTGGTTGGGTGGGGCGCCGACGCCCATGGAGGAATAGCAGTGCTGTGGTGTTATTGCTGTGTGTGTGTAGCAAGAGGTGTTGCGCACTCGGTGGAAGGCGGAATCGATGATGCCCTTCTCGCGCTCGCCGCCGTTGTAGAAGGCGATCTCCTCGCCGTTGGTGATGAGTCGCGAGTGACAGTAGCGGAACTCACCTACAAGAACACGTGTCAACAGGAGCCAAAAAAATAAAAAAATAAAAAATATGAATTAAAACAACGGTTATGTGGTGGTGGTGGGAGTACCTTCCAGCTTGGCCTGCGTCGAGGCGTACCAGGCGAATGGTGCGCGCAGTTTAGTCATCACGGCTCCGGCCAACACGAAGTAGAGAATCATCGTCGTGGGACCTACAGGAGCCAACGGTGAGCTCAATCAAGTCGGGCGACCAGAGAGAAAGAAGCGGGGAGTGTGTGCTGTACCGCCCCAGCCAAACTGTTGCACGAGGTTCCTGTAGAACAGGATGACGTCGATGATCGGCTTGGTGATATTGGAGTAGAGCGTGCTCAGCGAGTTGGCGAACCGATCGATGTCCTGCCCCCGCGTGACCTCAGGTCAGTGTCACCGCACGTGAAATGAGAATAGTGGGATACTACATACCTGGGTGAGCATCTGGTCGGCATTGTCGATTCGGTTGTCGAGATTGGACACGGCGTAGTAGGTGAAGCCCTTCATGTAGTGCTGGTGGAGGTGCAGCGTGAGCCTGCATCATTCATACAGGGAAGGGAATAATTAGTTGATGGTAATGAAGAAGAAGAAGAAGAGGCAAGATGAGAGAGTGGGTTGGGTACCGTTCGCGGAAGTAGAGGGCGAGGTTGTCGATGAAGTGTTTGAGGAGGTTATTTACAAGCGAGGTGGGGAACTGCATGAGGGCGAACTGGATGATGTATTTGAGGAAGCGGCCGAAGTCCCTCTGCACCACGGCGCCCAGGATGTTGGCGTTGTTGGCGATCATCCAAAAGTCGAGCCACGTGCGCGACTAATAATCGTGTGACCACGTCCACCACCAACATCAACACACCAGTACCAACGAGTTACAAAAAGTCAGACACCAGAAGGCAAACAGATGCCACAGAGTAAGCACGAACCATCAGAATGACAAACACGCCGAGCATCGTCGCCACTTCCCTCGTCCACACGCCCTACGAGTGTGCCCAAGAGAAAGAGAGGTGTGAGTGACTTTGCAACGATGACGATGAAGAAGAGAGAGAGAGATTTGGTTGAGGCCTGGTGATCAAGGGCGTACGGGAATGAGGATGGGGAGGAAGCGTGAGAGCTGTTGAAAGAACTCGCGGTTGACGGCGGTCTTCCCCTTTCGCTTCTGGGCAGCGGGATCAACCATGCCCAGTCCGCTGCTGGAATCGCTTCGCGGGCGTGGCAAACGCTTGCGCGTCATCATGTTCGAGCCTGCGTGGGTGGTGTTGTGGTTGCAGTCCAGTATTAGAGGCTTGTGTGGTACCACTATTTCGATGTTTGGGCATTGTTATTTATATTTTTCATAATCAAATGGGAGCTGGGCCTGCCCCGTTGTGTTGATAATGCACGAATAATAATGACATGTCGAGCAATATAAAACGTTCATGACGAGTTATAAATCACTTCGAATTGCGTACCGACATAAGCGGCTGCGGCGAGAGCGATCAATCCACCGCCGGCAGCCATCTTTCGTTTCATCACTCCCGATTGCACTTTCTGGAGTTGCTGGAGGAAGCCAGCGGCCACTCCCGGAGCGAGATCCATGCCTCAGATCGCAAGTTTAAATCTCTTTTTGTTCAAATTCGGTCTCGAATCACTTCTTTATCTCTCTCTGCTGTTGCCGATCGCCTTTGCTTCTTGTGTTTGGTGCCAACGAACGAGGAAGTGGCCACCACAACCGAGAGAGAGATCGAGAACCTGAAGAGCCCAAGCGTCGGGCAAAAGTTCGTGGGGAACAGAAGGAAAAAGATCTGCTAGTGGGAAATCCATTTTTCCTACATGTTAAGAAGGCGGCGCACGTGTGCTTCAATTTATTCTTCGAAATAAAAATTCCTTCCATTTTTTGGAAGGAATTGATTAACGGCCGCCTGGGATCGAGTCGAACTGTGGCGAGGCTGTGTGGGCTGATGGAAGGTGTTGAAAAAGAATGGGTGTGCGGATCGTGCACGTTCTCTAATGGAGATGAGGCGGCTGCGTGCGAGATGTGCGGAAGTGACAAGCCGGCGGTGCCCACCAATGCACAGGCAAGGGGGGAAGCGAGTGGTGGCGAACAACAGAGCCAGGAGGCGCCTAAGAAGAATAGTACTAAGAGTGCCAGGCGTAAAAGGCGAAGAGAGGCCGGAGGGGACGATGACGACGCCGACTTCGACGTGAGGAAGGGAAAAGACAACGCCGACAAGGAAGACGATTTTGTCGATGAGGCCGACGATGAGGCGCGTCTCACCAAGCTCGTCAATCAGATGCAAAAACTCAACAAAAAATCGTACGCTCATTTCGCATTTATTTGTTACATTAATGAAAACAATGGATTTTGTTTTTAAATTCTTCTCTGGCAGGGTGCCACTTGCGCAGCCAGGGACGGTGATCAACTGCGAGCTGAAGCAACACCAGGTAATAATTGCGCTGTGCTGCACGGGTGACCGATTGACCGATACTCGCCACTGTGTCGTCATGGCAGCTGGTAGCGCTCGGCTGGCTGGCGTCGTTGTACTCGAAAGGGCTCAGCGGCATATTGGTTCGTTGGCAAACCTTGCGTGCTTTGACCGTAGAGACCCTCAAGTGCTGAAGGTCTCGTTCTTCTTTCCTCTCCCTCCATCACACGGCACAGGGAGATGAGATGGGTCTGGGCAAGACACTGACGGCCATCGCTCTCCTGTGCCATCTCATGGAGGAAAAAGAAAACCACGGACCCTTCTGTACTACCTCCCCCGTTCCTTGGCCTCTCTCGCTCATCATCTCTGACGCGGCCTGCTCGCGGTGAATGTTTGTGTGTGTCGTGGTGTGTGTCGTGTGTACACACCAATGACAGTGGTGGTGGCTCCGCTCAGCGTGGTGGACCATTGGCAGAAGGAGTTCGAGAAGTACGCGCCGACGGTCAAGACACTGCGCTACATCGGCGAGAAGGAGGAGCGCGAGGAGCTGCGGGGCAAGCTCAAGAAGCGTGATCCGAGCGTGGACTTCAATGTGCTCATCACCACGCCCGAGCTGTTGAGGGCCGACTCCGAGTTTCTCCAGCGCTACAAGTGGCGCTATGGCATCGTCGACGAGGCCCACCGACTCAAGAACCCGTACCTGCCTGCCTTGACCTTCCCCCGTGCTTTGCCGCTATCACTAACGCTGGTTCCCGTACGGTTCGGTCACAGTGAGAGCGTTTTTTACACCACGCTCCTCGAGTTCCGCATCGCCAACAAACTGCTGATGACAGGCACGCCGCTGCAGAATGACCTCAAGTACGACGCCACAGAGCTCTCCAGCTGTTGGCCCGGGATATGCATTTGGTATTTGACAGTTGGTTCAGTTGACTGATTGCCTTGGTTTTGTTGCCGTCAGAGAATTGTGGGCGCTGCTCCACTTTGTCGCGCCGAATACCTTCAACGATCTCGACCTGTTCGAGCGTTGGTTCAAGGGCATCGATTGGATGCGATTGAAAGCAGGTGCGGCCGGCATGTCTCATGGTTGAAAGTTGTTATGAGGCACTTATTGTGGCGATCAGGAGACGACGATGACGAAGAGTCAGCCAAGGAAAAAGAACTGGTGAACAAGCTTCAGGAACTCATCAGACCGTTCCTCCTGCGTCGGCGGCTCAACAACGTCAAGCTCGAGCTTCCGCCCAAACGAGAGCTGATCGTCTACACGGTACACCAGCTCGCTTTGGCACATTTATCTGACAAACAAATGTGATGCTCTGCTCTAGCACACGGCTAACCGTGCGTGTGTCATTCGCAACACAATACGCAGGGCCTATCTTCGATGCAGAAAAAGTACTACAAGTGGATCCTCACCCGGGACGTCAACAAACTCACCAAGGGCACGGGAGGCTGGGGCCTGAGGCGAGGCGGAAACCGGTAATGGCTGTGTGTGTGTGTGTGTGTGTGTGTGTGTGTCAATTACCGACCGTAGCTGACCTATCGTCTGGCCTCCTCCAGGGCTTCGCTGGCCAACGTTATTATGGAGCTGCGGAAATGCTGCAATCACCCCTACCTCTTTGACGGCGCCGAGCCCGAGTTTGATGGCCAGTTTATCATGGGTACTTTCCGCACATGCAGCTGCATTGCGCTGTGGACAACCGACCTGACTTGTTCTCATCTCAAAAGGTGAACACATCGTCGAGAACAGCGGGAAGCTTGCGCTGCTCGACAAGCTCTTGGCCAAGCTGCACAAGGAAGGCCACAAGGTCCTCCTGTTTTCGCAGATGACGCGCATGCTGGACATCGTTCAGGACTACATGCACTATCGCGGCTACAACTACGAACGCCTGGACGGATCGGTTCGCGGCGAAGAGCGGTTCCTGGCCGTCGACCGATTCACCGCCGGTATACCCTACATGGGCTTTTTCTTCCTTCCTTTCGTTAGTTGGTGTAACCGCGAGCTTTATAGTTGACACGTGACCCACCGCACCAACGCTGCAGATGACGACGAGGACGAGGACAACCGCCCCTTCGTGTTCCTGCTGAGCACGAGAGCAGGCGGCCTCGGGCTCAACTTGACGGTGGCCGACACCGTCATCTTCCTCGACAGCGACTGGAACCCGCAGAGGTACCCTCGTGCTTCATTCAGATTAAGATGATCTGTCACTGCTGGTCTTAGTGCGTCGTGTGTGTTTCCAGCGATCTACAAGCCGAAGCGCGGGTTCACAGGATCGGCCAGACCAAGGAGGTAACGGTAGTCCGACTGGTGACCAAGGACACGGTGGAGGAGGTCATCCTGCAGCGGGCGCTGCGCAAGCTCAAGCTGAGCAGCGCCGTGATCGAGGAGGGCAAGTTCCGGGCCGACAAGGACGAGGAGAGGGAGTCGCCCGAGCAGCTGTTCGACATCATCCAGTACGGCCTGCGCAAGGTCATCACCAACGAGGACAGCACCATCGAGGACGAGGACATCGACACCATCCTGGCCCGGAGCGAGGCCAACATGAAGAACCTGTCGATCCACCAGGTGGACGAGCACATCTCGGCCACGCAAGCGCCGACCATGCTGCCCGACGAGGAAGAGACCATGGAGCTCCAAAGCCAGTCGGCCAAGGTTCACCACCGAACACACGCAACGACACGCACGACACACCGCACGCACGCACGCACGCACGCGTTGACTTGAACAAACGCGTGCAGGAGAACAGGGAGAAGGACGCGGAGGCACTGGACGCGATCCTGGAGAGTTCGCTGCTGGCCAAGGCCGGCGCAATTGCTCCCAGCCAACGAATCGGAACCACGCCCCACAAGTCGCGCGTATTTCTTCCTCTCTCTTCCTCGCTCGCTTTCTGTGGTGTCTTGTATTGTGTGGGTTGTGCTGATCTCAGTGGGTCACGCCAGAGACACTTGCGCGGGCGGAGTGTCGACTTCAACCCTGAAGAAGAGGAGGCCAAGAAGAAGGCCAAGATGGAGCAACGGCGAAAGAAGATGTGGAGGGCCAACGGCTACATCTCGTCATCGATCATCGCCACACGCTGGGTCGAGGAGGCGGACAAGGCCGAGGAGGTGGAGGAGAAGGAAGAGCCCGAGGCCGAGGCCGCAGCCCCGAAGCCGGCGGTGCAGTGGGTCTGCGGGTCGTGCACGTTCGTCAATCCCAAGGAGAACGACAAGTGCGAGATGTGCGATGCCGAACGTACGCTCGCGTCGAGCAAGGGAAAAGAAAAGAGCGAGGTACCACACGGCATTCACGATTGCGGGTGACAACAACACTGCATTTTAAAATGCGACGACTGTATGTGACACAGGAAGAGGAGGTCGAGGAGCTCACAGACTTGGATGAGGAGGGGCGCGAGGCCGACGACATTCACTTCGTCGTGGGAGACGTCACCAAGCCCGTGCCCAGCGTCAAGCGGGCCAACAAGAACGCCATTGTCGTGGCCTGCGTCGATGACAGCGGGTCGTGGGGCCACGGAGGTAAAACGCTTCCTGTGAGGCGTAGGCGGCTTGGATCCGGTGACTCACGATAATTTCTCCGTGGTCACTAGGTCTGTTCCGTGCGCTGAACCATCTGTCGCCGCTACCGGCGGAGCGCTATGTGGAGGCGGGACAGAACAGGGACATCCAACTGGCCGACATTCACCTCGTGTTCAAACAAAAACGCACTTTCGACGAAAAGGTCCAACACACACACACCGCGCACACATACACCGCTGCATTGTGTGTGGCAAGACTGATGGCAATGTGGGATTTCAAACAGGTGAGTGATGACAACCTCTTCTGCCGCCCGTCGGACTGCATGCCCATCGCCCACATCGCAGGCCAAGGGGTGTACGTCGCGCTGGTGATCGCGCAGACCACCAAGCGGAACAAGGTGGGTCCCATCCAGCTCCCGGCCCTATCCCAAGCCCTCCAGAAGCTCGCCCCCGTCGCCAAAGCCCTCAAAGGTAGTCCTCGACCCCATGTTTACTTTCTTCTTCGCTTCACTGACACTCACGCGCCACCGCACACGCACACATCAATCAGCGAGCATTCATATGCCGCGTATGGGGCTGCGTGGGTCCGATTGGTACGCGGCGGAGCGATCCATCCGGCGGTACCTCGTCTCGCACGGCGTCCCCACCTATGTGTACGCCACCYCTSCGRACCCCTTACYCTCCTTCYTGMGCTTCGCTCACGCCMAATGTGGTGAYTGTTTTCAGATATTACTTCCGRCGTGGTCRGCGTGGCGGCGGCGCCTCGGGTCCCTCGGCCGCGTCCTCGTCGCTGCCCTCGCCTCCGACGTCTCAAGCCCCGCAGCTGATGCGGTCCACTTCGGCTTCCCAGCTCATCCCGGCCACTCCGCCCCCGACCCCAGCCTCCCTTCCTCCCGCGTCAGGTACGCTGCGCAGCCGGCCGTGGACCGCCGGTTCTGCCACATGTGTGACTGATTGCGATCAAACGCAACACAGAGCCGACCGAGGGCGTGGCGCGACGGCCCAACAAGAAGCGGCGCATGCTTGCGACGGAAGAAGACGAGCGAGAAGTGGCTGTCGACCGCATGTTGATGGAGGAGGACGCTGACGGAAGCGCGGCTGGAGGCAGCAACGGCTCCGCGGTCAAGTTCCTCGCTGGGCTCCGATTCTATCTGCACCTGGTGGGAGCCGAGCAGCACGATGCCCTCCGCGCGACCATCAAGCGGTACCTCTTCGCCCGCCATTACACGCGCATGCACATGCTTGATCGGTGCTAACGCAGCACGACACGACACACACGCAGATGTGGCGGGCGCGTTTCAGCTCGGTTCAGCAGTGCCACCACGCACATCTTGACATCGACACCGCCCGACGAGGACGACGAAGCACTCCGCGTGGCCAGGGAGATAAACCCCCGCCTGCTCGTCGTCACCACCGACTGGCTCCGCAAGTGCGTCCAACGCAATCGACTCCTCGCGTCCACCGCGTGAACACCGTCATCAGCTGCCCGTGGTGATCCGCCGCACATGGTACCGCAACACGGACCTTTTGTCGACACCCCCAGCAGCGAACTTCTTCGCGAGAACGGGGAAAGGCGCAAGTTGGAAGTTGCAACCCCTTATGCCGCAGTTTCGGTGTTCTCCTTCCCTTTGTGGTCGCCACGGCCTCCTCCCTTTCCTCTTGCTCCTTCTTCGCGTTCGTTCTCTTCTCGCCTTCGCTCTCTCTCTCTCTCTCTTCAGTTGTTTGTTTTCGAGCCGGCACCAGCCACTGCTCCAAGACCGGTGCGGCAAACAAACGAACTGAACGCACAAGCGCGGGTGGTGGACGGCACTTGGAGGAAAGATGAAGGGGAGTGTGGGTGAGGCGACCCCATTGCTCTTGCACCCCAGCTCCGCGAGTGGGCTTGATGCCAAGAAACCGATTCGCGATTTAATCGTAATCTGCCTCGGTTTCTTCCTCATCTTCGTCGCCTTCAGGTATATTATATTATATTATTTATTATTCTTATTTTAAAGTTTATTAGTGCAGGTGCCACCTTTTGCTTTTCGAGAATGAGAATTAGGCTTTAATTGATTCTTATTTTCTCATTTTATTTTATATTATATTGGCCAGCACTACACAGAACCTGGTGAGCAGTCTCATTCCGGGGAAGCTCGGCACCGTGACGCTGGCCCTGCTCTACGTGGCCTTCTGTTTCTCTTCCCTCTTCATCAGGTGCGGAACAACAACAACAACCTTCTCCACCCTCACCCACAACATTCAGTTGCGCTCTGTCTGACCCGTGTAATGCACCATCATCGCGCCACATCATCATCATCGTCGTGGCAACCACCAGTTCATCGGCCACCGAACTCCTGACACCCAAGTGGGCGCTCGTCGCCGGTGCATCCACCTACTCCCTCTTCATCGCCGCCAACCTCAACCCGACCGCGTACAGTGCCACACCACATCACTGCAAGCTTGGGCTGAATGTAATGTTGGTTTTGGCATTGATGACCGACGACGGCGATGGTGTTGGTGTTGGTGTGGTTGCAGGTGGACCCTCATTCCGGCGGCGGTGACGAGCGGGGTGGGGGCCGGCCTTCTGTGGACCGGCCAGGGCGCCTACCTGTCGAACGTGGCCGCCAACTACGCGCGGGCGATGAACCAGCCGAAGAAGTCCGTCCTGGGCCTCTTCAATGGCATCTTCTTCGCCAGCATGCAGGTGCGCGAACATGCGCACACGACACGCCACACCGCACACAACGCCCACACTCAGCACAGACTAACAGGAGTGTGCGGCGTGTTATTGGGGGTGCAGGCATGCCAAGTGGTGGGCAACGTGATCGGCGTGGTGCTGCTCCTGACGGGCGAGACGTCGAGCGTGGACGGCGTGACCGAGGAGGACGAGGGCACCACCGAGTCACCCGGCCCCGATGCCTCGTCGCCCTCCACGGCGCTTCTTTTCTACACGTTCCTGGGCATCTCCATATCCGCGCTGTTCGTCCTCGCCGCGCTGGGCCACCAGCCGGGCGAGAGGGATTGGGCGCGTCAGGCCCGCCAGCAGCGCCGCGAACAACAACAGCAACTCCAAGGCAAGCAGCGCTCCGCGTCACACTACAACGAAAGCGACATCGACGTGCCCAAGCACAAGGAGATCACGCTCGGTGATGATGGTGATGACGTCGACGTTGACGTCGACGTTGATGTCGACGTCGACGCCGAACCGCCTCTCTCCATGCGGACCGTGCTGGGCAAGGTGAGCAAGGTGTTCCGGCTGCTCACGGACCCCCGCATGTACCTGCTCAGCGTGAGCATCCTCTACCTGGGCCTGCAGGCCGGCTTCGTGGCGGCGGACATCACCAAGAACATCATCCTGCCCACGCAGGGCCTGGCTGGCATCCCCATGGTGCTGATCTGCTTCTGCGTGTTGGACGGCCTCGCGTGCTTCGTGCTGGGCAAGCTCTCCGACAAGCTGGGCAAGATGATCTTCATCATCGTCGGCGTGTCGGTCCACCTCTCGTTCTACGCCTTCTTCCTCTATAAGTGCTGGTCCAGCGGCGATCACGAGTCCATCAAGGAGATTGACACCGTCGTGCTCTACATCGCCGCAGGTAAAAAAGACAACACCCCATCGATCCCACCTCGGTAATTCATTAACGATGAACGCGGTGTGTGCGTGTGCGATCGTAGGTGTGTTTGGGGTTGGAGATGCTTGCTACAACACGTTCAGCGCGGTGATCCTCGGGACGTTCTTCCTCGATAACACGGAGCCGGCGTTCTCGTGTCGACTCATCTTCAACTCGCTGGGCTTCGTGATCATCTTCCTGCTCGGCCCCTTCATCTCGCTCTTCACCAAGATGGCCTTCCTGACCGCGGTCCTCCTGCTCGGCGCCTTCCTGGTCGTGCTGCTCCACCTGACCGTCGCCTCCGTCAACGCCAGCCCCAGCGACGACGACGACAATGTAGAAAACGACAACGACATCGAGAAGAAGAAGGAACAGCAGGAGCTCAGTGCCTTGGAGCAGAACCAGAGCAGGAACTGGCGGAGCACGCGCGTCAAGCCGCCACGCTAACCCTCGACGCCACCCACCCCACACACAATAATATTTATTGTAAAGACACTTATTTATTTGTTCGTCCTACACGCAATGCAATACACAACATTGCAACAACAAGACTCAATCAGCTTGACAGAGAAAGAGTAGTGGTGGCTTGCACTTGTGGTGATGATAAGTGTTCAGTCGGCCTTCTTGCTGGTGGACTTCTTGGTCGACTTCTTGGCCTCGGAGGCGTGCTTGGCCTTGGACGAGGAGCCTCTGGTCGTGGGCCGGGCCGCAAGCATGGCGGCGTTGACCTCGTGGAAGGCCGTGAGCAGGAGGCGGAGCGGCAACAAGAGCCACAGAGCGTTGGCGGCGACGAAGAACACCCAGAAGAAGATGACCTGTGGCGTTGGGGGAAAGGAGCGATAACTTGAGCATTGAGTAATGGGTGGCTACGGTGGGCGAGAGTGATCACCTTGTCCTGTTCAAAGGTCATCTCAAAGTCGGTGGGGATGTGAGGGAAGCCCTCCCAGATCTCAGAGCCGGTGAAGACGATGGTGCCAAAGATCTGAATGGCGCAGACCTGATATGCGAAATAGAAAAAGATGTGTAAAGCCAGCACACTCTCGTCGCTCTGTAGAGGTGATGTGGAGGAGGATTTACCACCAGCTCCAGCGGGGCTCTCCAGGACTTGTTGCGGTGGTAGCCGTAGTAGAGGAAGATGCAAAGCGGGCCCATGATGAGCAGCTCGGTGATGGAGATCATCATCACCGCCGACTCAGCGTGCTCGTAGCGCCTGTAGCGGACGCGGCCTTTCAGCACAGCGACACTGACCTGTGCGGTCACCGCACACTTGCGCGCTGACGCCAACCAAAGGGACGGGCAGAGCGTACTTGTCCAGCGTGCAGTAGAGCGAGAACAGGAACGGCACACGCCTGGCAAAGCCCACCAATCTGTGGCGCATGCACATTGCGTTTGATCAGATTTCTCTGACGAATTGATTGTGAAAGCTTAGTGTTGGCCAGGACAGGGTAGGACGCGCACCCATCGAGGAAAATGTGGATGATGATGCCGTTGAAGAGATACCAGAAGGCCACTAGCGAGTCCCTAAGCGAGAGACGATGCGATTTGGGGAGCGAAGCAGTGAGCACGAGGATGAGGAGCCCCAAGGGCACCATCACCACTGGATCTACATCGTAGATGACCGAAGACAAGTCAATCACTCCTTCCGTGGCCATCTTTGTTCACCTTTTGTTCGAGCAAGAGTTCTGTAGGTCCCCAAATGCATTTCCCAAAGAAACACAATTGCGATTTCAAAATTTCGAAATATCTGGTTGGGGTCGACAGGGGTGAGTAATCGGCGCAAGGAAATTTGAAATGCCGTTTAGCAACGAGCGCGTAACAAAGAGGAATTAGCTTGTGGGGCCGGCAGACGACTGCTGGAGCGAGGGCCAGGTACGGTGTAATCATTTGCACCTTCGTCAAGCCAGAGCCGAATTCACACTTCAAATGTTGGCAACAATGCAGATGGAATCAACTGTGCAGGATGCTGGGCTGAGGAATCGAGTAATTGGAGAGGTGGATTCGTCAGAGGCAGTATCCGAAGCCAACATTCTACTCAAATCACTCTACCTCGAGAGGATGCAGCGATCCTCAAGCCGAGATCAAACAGTACGGACTCGCCCAGACATTCACCCCATTTGCAATTCATTTCCTGAGATTTGTGACACACCACTAGAAAACGTTTCGCTTCGGTTCTACAGTCGACGTGGTGGTCAAAGAAACTGCTGGTACTTGCCAATCACCGCTCGCTTACGAGATGACTTTATGTGAGCTCTGACGTTTCTGTTGCGGCGCAGGAATGGCGATGGGTTCGCACGTGTGGGCGGGTAGCAAGCACCTGACCGACTATATCATGAAGACATTTACTCCTCGAGATATGCACAAGGTTTGTTCCAACGCCCCTCGTCGCCTGCCCAGTGGCTGACATGATCCTTTCATTGGGACAGCGCAAGATATTGGAGCTCGGAGCGGGCTGCGGCTTGACGTCAATGGCGCTGAAGAAGCACTTTGGTCCTGACACGAAGGTGGTGATTACCGAGAAGCCCGAGATGCTCCCCCGCATACGCGAGAACCTCGAGCTCAACCAGATGCAGGAGGACGAGAACCTGATTGTACAAGAGTTGAAGTGGTATGCACACTACCGCACTCTTCGCCCTCCCACGTGAAGTACTCATATATGACCATGGCTGTTATTCAGGGGAGACAACTTGAGCCAGATCACGGAAACGTACGACTTCATCATCGCTGCCGAGGTCGTGTTTGACGAAAGGTACCGACCACACTCACTAATGCTCGCGTAAGCTCGACCAACCATCGGCAAGGCGCTCATCAGCTCGACCTCTCGTCTCTTATCAGATTGTTCAAGCCTTTGCTGGAGACGATCGTTGCCCTCAGTGGCTTCAACACAGTTTTGCTGCTCGCCTACACCGAGCGACATCGAAGCGAAGGTAAGCACACTGTGCTCGTGACAACCATGTTCATCACATGCTTACACTTCGTCGCTTCAGGCGTCTTCTTCAAGCAACTCGGCGAGTTCTACTCGTCGACGAAGCTGCATCGAGTCCCGTGGTCCGGTCCGGCTTACACACCGACGCCTCCGCCTTCGTCGTCCAACATCGTCTCTTTCTCGGCCCTGCCGCGAGCCACCTCTTCCACCTACCTCACGCCGCAGATGCTGCAGAAGAACGTGGTGCACCAGCAGAAGCGGAAAGATGCCAGCGGGCTCGAGCAGACGAGGGACATCGTCATCTTCAACATGAAGAGGAAGCGCTACTCAGTCGTTTCGTTGTACTCGTAAATTTATTTTTGTAGACAAGACATTTTGGCGCGAAACCAAGAACAAACGGCAACTCGATCAAGAACCTCATTTCGAATTTACTCATCGCGATCACTGCATTCGCTCGTTCAGTAGGTATGGAACTTGCTGAGAGAATTGGATGTGGCAAGGAAGATAACAAAGAAAACGATAGAGCATCAACGGCGGTGAACAACATGGCGACATCATCACGTGGCCCAAAGATTGTGTCAGCCAATTTCTTCATGCGATCAGCGAAGCCACGTGCCTCTCTCATGCGCTTCACCTCCCCCGCGACACTTGCCGATCCTCCCACCGAGGCTGCTCCTGAGAAATCGCCCGTTGCCGTTGCCGTAGTCGAGATTGCAAGCGAGCCGACGAAGATACAGGCCAAGCACGAAGTCGAAGGAGACGAAGAGCAAATGCTGAGGGAGTTGGATCGAACCACGCACAAGGCCACGCCTCGTACCGCGAAGCGGCTGCACAAGCCCAAGCGGGTGTCGGTCGATGACATGGACGTCGTCGCTGAAGTGGTGGCGCCTCAGGTGGACAGGCAGGAGACAGAGGAACCGCCTCGACCCACCAACAAAAGGGTGGCCAAGCGATCTCGGGCCGTGCAGGATGACAACAGCGAGGTATATAAGTCTATCCTCGCTCTGCCTTTCTCTCTCTCTCTCTCTCTCTCATCTGTTTTGGTACGCACACGCACCGCCGCACACTCACGCATACGGTTATTGCAGGAGCCCGCGAGTGGCGGCAAAGGTGGACGTCGTGGTAAGAGGAAGGGCCGCAGTGACGATGAAAGCGACGTTCAGGAGAAGCATGGCAGGGAGGCCGACAGTGGCGACGATGACGACGCACCTCGCCGGAAGCAGGCCAAGAGGCGACGCATCGAACCCAGCGAAGATTCTGAGCCAGCACCAGTTGGTTCGTCGATAGTTGATAGTTGCATACCAGTTCCTCTCGGGCAGGCGCATTACTCAACGTGATGATCGATGCAGAGACGAAGAGGAAGCGAGCGCCTGCCAAAGCAAAGAAAGCGAAGGCGAAGGCGGAAGACGACGGCGACGATGATGGGGATAGGCAGCCTGTAAAGAAGTACGTCACGCACAACACTCGCCGTGGCAAGAGCTGGTCTGACACTCACGCTGCAACCCTGCATGACGTATGACGACAGGACGCGAACGCCAAAGGCTGGCACGCGCAGCACCAACACCAACGCCAACTACCAGCGGATCAATATCAAGGGCGGCTGGAAGAGTGGGGCTTCGTTCAAGAGTGGTCGCAAATGGGTCTCTGGCAAGAGGTACTCATGCTACGCGCACGTCTTGTGCAGACTGATCATCGCTGAAGCTTCGTTTGCACTGTGTGAATCGTTTGGTTTGCTTTGGACCGCAGAGCCGACTCGCGACAGGGCTACGGCGGTCGGAAGTGGAACGGGGGCGAAGACAATCCCTTCGACTATGCTTCGCTCTATGGCAACGATCAGGCGTTCAACTTTGGCGTCGACTCTGGTGCCGCCGCCGGAGCTCTTGCAGGTCCCCTTCCTCCATTCTTCCTCACACACGCAC
The DNA here is from genome assembly GCA_902749335.1 of Acanthamoeba triangularis. Classification (NCBI taxonomy): domain Eukaryota; phylum Discosea; order Longamoebia; family Acanthamoebidae; genus Acanthamoeba; species Acanthamoeba triangularis. The sequence goes on from CACVKS010000081.1 coordinate 17,475, forward strand.
GCACTCAATCAATTACATGTGTTGTACCTTCAGAAGACGAGTCGTTCCTTACCGCAGTGGATGATCTGGTCAAGGACCACGAAGAACAGAAGGAGCGCGCGCAGATGTCACCCGAAGACATCACGTCGAAGAAGCTGCACGCAGTGCTCAAAAAGCACTTTGGCTTCAGCCGGTTCCGCGAGGGGCAGAAGAAGGCCATCAAGCGCATCCTCCGAAACAAGTCGACGTTGTTGATCATCCCCACGGGCGAGGGCAAGTCGCTGTGCTACCAGTTCGTGTCCTACTTCCGCCCCAACGAGCTGGTGGTCGTGGTGTCGCCGCTGCTCGCCCTCATGAAGGACCAGGAGAAGAACCTGCCACCCTTCCTCAAGGACCAGGGCGTCTGCCTCAACAGCTCCATGAGCCTGTCCGAGCAGATTGAGGTCATCGATCGCATCAAGAAGAACGAGGTCAGGATCCTCTTCGTCTCTCCCGAGAAGGTTTGCTTTTTCCTCTTCACAGTTTTGTAGCTCTTGCTCTCACTCTGTTGTTGTCACATTTAACTTGTGGTCTGTTGTGCAGTTCACCAGCGAGAACTTCATCAAGCTCTGCCAGGGCTTCCCACCGATCGCGTTTGTGTGCGTCGACGAAGTGCACTGCCTCTCTGAGTGGTCGCACAACTTCAGGTCCGCACCCCAAATCACCAACCAGTCCTCAACATTGTCTGCCTCTTGTCTGACACTCCCGTGACAACTTGCTTCTATAACCCAACAAAAGGACGTCGTACCTCCGGCTCAACTCGATTCTAAAGGAGCGGTTAGGTGTGCGATGCGTGCTCGGCCTTACCGCAACAGCCACACTCAAAGTCCAGGTACCGCAGTGCTTTTAGGCGTGTTCGGTGGCTCGTGGCTGTGTACTTACGGTGCATCATCTATGGCAGGAGAGTATTCGTAAGCTGCTCGAAGTGGAGCCCGAGGGGGTGATCCGGAGTTCATCCATCATCCGTACCAACATCTGTCCGTCGGTCTCGGTGGCGGGCGATCGAGAGCGTGCGCTGGTTGAGCTTTTGAGGAGCCCCCGCTTCACCAACTCCAAGTCGATCGTGGTGTACTGCATGCTACAGAAACAGGTACTACTCTGTGAACACCCTTAGTGGTCCGCTCCAATTTTGCTCGTCGCGACTCGTTGACTCATCACTCGGTGCCTCCACATACAGACCGAAGCCGTCGCGGGATTCCTCATCGGCGCAGGCTTCGACGCAGCGGCTTACCACGCCGGCAAACACCACGATGAGCGCACCCGCATGCAAAACCTCTTCTTCCAGAACAAGCTCCGAATCATCGTGGCCACTGGTTACCCGCCACTCCACCCTCTGCTTTCATCTTCCTTGTTTGCTCTTAGTCCCCCGTGCTGACCGGCACGCTGTGACCGATCAACACACACCTTACAGTGGCGTTTGGCATGGGCATCAACAAGCCGGACATCGATGCCGTGATCCACTTCTCCCTCCCCAAGAGCCTGGAGAACTACGTCCAGGAGATCGGTCGCGCTGGGCGAGACGGTCGTCAGGGTTCGCGCCACCTCCGATATCTGCTGCATACTCAACCACCGGTAGCTCACTTCTCGTGGTGTATCGTGTTATGTGTGTGTCGGTACAGCGCACAGTCATCTCTTCCTTGCCGAAGACGATTTTGTGCGATTGCGCTCGCTGGCCTTCTCCGACTCGATTGATCCGTTCACGATCGCCTCCCTCTGCAAGAAGGTGTTCGTCAAGCAGGCCAAGGTCAAGCAGCAACGACAGTCCGAGGAGGAGACCAAGGACGACGGCTACCTCGTGGGACTCAAGGTGGAGGAACTGGAGAAGGAGCTCGACGTGCGCCCGGAGGTGATCAGCACCATCCTCACCTACCTCGAACTAGAAGGTGCGCTCTTGGGCACTGGTGACGAGGGACTCAACTGCGAGCTTTCAAAACAAATGCTCAACACTGTGATTGGGCTGTGTAGGCTACATCCGGTTGATCTCGGAGAAGTGTCCAATCATCGCCAAGATCAACTTCTTCGATGCGCCGGGCACGCTCGCGGCCAACAACAAACTGATGGCCGCTATACTCGACCACGCCACGTACGTGGCCATAAAACATCGCTTCACCGCCCACCGAACATGCCTGGAAGCTGATCTCTCTCGTTTCGCAACAGTAAGGGCCAGAACGGAGCGTACATGGTGGACTTGACCGCGGTGTTGAACGAAGACGACGATCGTCTCCGAGGGGCCACCATCTATGATGTACAGAGCGAACTGCGTCGACTCAAGGTACGATACCGCAACGTGAGTGGAGGTGGGCGAGCATGGGCTTACGCCTCGCGCATTAGAACACTGGGGGTATGGGCTACGAGCTGCTGGACCCGGCCTTCTTGGCCAGGGTGTTGCGTACGCCGGAGGACATCACCGCTCTGGCGCACCAGGGACACTCTCGCACGCGGGGTACAGGGCCATCACTGCGTTGCAGCCTGTTTGCTTGCCTGACTGCTCACTGGGCGGGTTGCGTCTCCGCGTTTTTCCAGATCTGGAGCTGTCGCACGTCAGCAAGATCGAAGCCATCTATGAGACGATGAAGGGCGTGGCGCACGACTACTTGCACGAGGTGTGCACCGCCGACTACAAGGAAAAGACCAACCCCCGAGGTATTTTGGCCACACACGCGTGTGCGATGGTGTGCGTGCGGTGATATGGAACGCGCTGAAAGAGTGACATGTTACCAAATATGCAGGGAAGGATCTGCGCACGCTCACGGCCGAGTATTTCAACGATGACGCGACGAACGAGGGCTTCATTCTACTCGCGGGCGAGAAGCCCAAGGTGAAGGAGGGCGAGCGGCCGATGGACGTTCTCTCCAAGACGCAGATAAACTATCTCCGCAGTGACATCAAGGTGTTCCTCAACCGCCACGGATCCGAGGTATGTTCTTGCTATTGCTGCCCGTCCACTACTGCTTTCCAACTGACGAAGGAAAGCACAACCTAGACTCACAAATGCAACTCACGCACGCATCATGTAGGTGTCGACTGGACGTCAGCTGGCTCGCATCTTTCACGGACTGGCCAGCCCGTGCTTCCAGACGTGCGAATGGGAAGCAAGTCCGTTCTGGCGCAAGCACCGGGAGGTTGACTTCAACTACCTGCTCACCGTAGCGAACGAGGAGATCGTAGGCGCCCGCGCTCACCAATCGCGACGAACAGCGAAGCCGACGGAGACGGAGTGCGAGTAGTTAACTGCCGTCGTCACGCCATCTTACGATTTTGTGGGAGGTTACAGCAAGCAACAACAATAACTATAATATGCACGTAATCACGACCAACCGGAGAAAGTCAAGAGATTGAGCTTTTGATGCTTTTATGGAGCAGGTGCTTTCATAGTTTCGTGAGTCTCGGAAAGCTAGTGGAGAACACACACCTTCTCCAATGTAACTTGCCAAAGGACACACTAGGACACACGGCCTTGACACTTCTATGAAAGTGACCACAAGTTGAGTTACCATACCTAGTACAGATGATATGCTTATGGCTGGCTGTCGTGTAAGTAACGTGATGACATAGCTGGTTACACGGCAGGGAGCGTTGACAACCACATTCAAAAAAGGAAATTAGCCTAGAAATTCACATGGTCACGTGCCCAGGTGAGGGCGTGATGACGTTAAGGAGCCTTTCGGGCCGAGATGAAGAGTACCCGAGGTAAAACAGCCGAGTCGAACTTACCGGCATACACCCGCGCTTCTACTTCCCGGAGGCTTGTACTCTCTCTCCTCGTCCCAAACGCACCAGGCCGCAGCTCTCGGGAGACAACACCGTTACAGGCCCCAAAGTCAGCCAAGCGACTCTCGAACCTTCTTCACAGCTCATCTTGGTCTGTTCAACAGCAACTCCAACCACACATCACCCCTTCGACTTTCACTCCACACCATGTTGGTCCCGGGGGGAGCCACTGCACTAGAGAAGGAACTCCTGGCCTGCCGGATTGTCTTCTGGTACGTGCCGGGGTCGGACGCTTGCATTGAGATGGCAGAGGTGAGAAACATGATTCAGACCTCATCACACGTGGGTTGATGTTCTCCAGGTTACGCGAGAACTACCGGTTGGGGCGCAGTGGGTCACTTGCCAAGGAGGAGGTCTACAACGACTACCTCAACTTGATGGAGCCGAACAAGACCGATCCGGTGATTGTTCCCACGTGCGTTTTCTGTTCTAATCTTGAGGCAGTTGCGTTGCGACCACTATTGGGCTATTCACTCACTGTTAACCATTATGTCGCACTTATAGATACTTCGGTAAGCTCGTGAAGAAGGCATTCCCCTCGGTGCGTTGCAACCGCAAGGGTCCACGGGGCAAGGCCAAGCAGCACTACACCCACCTGCAGCGGGTCGACCACCAGCGCGAGGCCGAACGCCAACGATTCCACGTTGCCCTGACCGAGCCAGCACCAACTTCAGAGAGCTCAGCCGCAACCTCAGCCACCATTTCGACCGATGCCGGAGCCCCTGGGACCAAGCCCGCGCCCTTCCAGAGCTACATATCGAGCGAGCTGAGTTACCTCAACTACCTCCTGAAGAAGGTTGACCCCGCCACGACAGGCGACAGGTCGGGCTCGATTGACCACGGCGTCCCCAAGACGCGGGAGGGCCGCACCGACTCGCCCGCTGCCGATGGAGTCCCGCCTGCCAAGGCTATGGCCAGCGTGATGTCCCTAGGCGAAGCGGCTTCGGCGGCGATGGACGGGGAGGAGCGCGACTGGGACTGGGTGTTCGTCTACAACAAGTCGCAGCCGAAGAAGCAATCACAGGCAGTCAGGCCGACGGAGAAGAACGCCAAGCGTGAAAGGAGTGTGCGCAGCGGCAGCGATGAAGAGTCAGAAGCCGAGGGAACAGAGGCCAAGCGAAGGCGGAGCCATGATGCAGAGGCAGGCGGAGATGAGCGGAGGGAGGAGTGGAGGCCACAGTCGGCGGTGGAGCCGCGCGAAGGCGGCGGCTGCAGCGCGTGGCCGAGCGAGTTAGCGGCAGAACACCTCCAGCCGCAGAACTTCTTCACACCCTTCCACCACCGCATTCCTTCACCCTCACCCTCCCCAACTCCTTCACATACCACGTCATCTGCAGCATTCCGCTCTAGTTCATCTGCCCTCTATGAGAACCCTGCTCAGCCTCTCCCGCCCGGCGGCGGCCCCGGACGTCACAGCGCCAACGTAGTTTCGCCGGCGGGCATCCGCGACGGCGAGACCCAGTCGCCGCCATGCCCAACGGGGGTGAGCTACACGAACAGCAACGGCAACGACCAATCGCTGCAGCCCCAGAGCGGTCCATACCTGGTCACACCGTTTACGGCCTCGTCGCCTTTCACCTGTTCCTCGTTCTCGTCGTCGTCGGCGCTGTCGTGGCCCCAGGGCCTGTCTACCTCCTCCTCCTCCTCCTTCACTGGATCGTCGACCTCTCTGGTGGAACTGCCTCACCTCGCTACCTGCTCGCCCTCTCCGCCTGAATTCTTCGGCTCGTGGCACAGCCTCTCTTCCTTCTCTTCGCCTGTGCCTCACTCTTCGTCTTCCTCGTTGCCGTCGGCCTCCTATCGCTCGCAGCTCGTTTCCGATGTCGAGCCCTACGAATACCGACATCATCAACATCAACATCAGCTCCAGCATAGGCCACTGCACGATGATCAGAGCTATCACCACTCTGCATACTACTGCGAGAGCTCGAACTATACTCCGCTGCCACCCAAGCCGCTGGCGATGTCTTCGGCACCGGTGCCCTACCGCGCAGGGACTTATCTGGACCCTCAGCCGACCCTCGCCGACCCGGTGCTGCAACTGTCGCGGGCGTTCTGCGGCGACGAGGCCGACCGAGGCTTCGTTCCCCTCAAGTTCGGCGGAGCAGGAAGAGGAGGACTTCCCCACCCGCCCAGCAGCACCTCCTTGGACACTCACAACCTCAGCTCCCACCATTTCGCGGCTCACCACTGAGCTTTCACTTTGGTTTCTTTCTCTTTCGATCCACCTCCTGTACGTACATTCGCTGATGGTGTTGCCAACCAGGCTAAACAAAGCACAAGTTAGGGCACTTGAAACCTTTTGCGTGGTGATAAGGTCAAGATAGGAGACAGGAGGACTGGCACTTGCGGGACACCCTCCGCGAGACAGTCTTGAGCTTGTCCCTCAGCACCTGCCGAGGGGTCTTGGCCCGCGCTAACGAAACCGTTTCCGGGTGGAGTACGGCCCGAATGGCATCAGTGAACACTCGCTGTGCGAGCGAGTAGAGTTAGCGAGTGCCGTGCGTGCGCCGTGATTTCTTTAAGAACAAGAGTACCTGAAGTCCCTCCTGAGTGAGCGCGGAACACTCCATGTAGCCGTCGGCTTCCAGCTCCTTGGCCAAGGCCTCGCCCTGCTCCCGTGTGACCGGCTGCAGTCCCCTTTCGGCCAATCGACGAACGACCTCGTTGTTTCTGCGCACTCAAACCTCGCGTCAGCACATTTCGCTAACACTTGAGTTGGTGGCGTGTAGCGAGCGCACTTCCGCAGGTCGGTCTTCAGTCCCACGATGAACCGGGGCACGCCTGGACAGTGCTGCACCACCTCGGGGTTCCACTTGGTTCGCACGTTCTGTGTGGGCGAGATCAGATCAGTGCCAACTCGTGCGAGCTGAACGTTTAGGGCAGGTGTGCAACCCACCTCAAAGCTGGGCGGCGACATGACCGAGAAGCACAGCAGAAAGACATCCGATTGCGGATAGCTCTGTCCACCTCCAGGTCAGTGCTCACAACCGTGCCCCTGATCGGCCGATGGATAGGAGTGCACCAGAGGACGCAGCCGGTCGTATTCCTCCTGGCCGGCCGTGTCCCAGAGACCCAGGTAGATGACCTGGCCGTCCACCATCACGTTGGCACTGCCCCATTGAGTAGGGTGGGTGAATTCTTAAGTGGCCACCACTGTAGGGAAAACGGTAACGCCTATAAATACCTGTAGTTGTCGAATATGGTAGGAATGTACTCGGCTGTGGAAAGGGACAGAACAAAGGCGGTGAGCGTGAGGCAGTACTGGCCCGAGATTAGAGAGGGAGAAGCAACGCACAGGGGAAGGCGTTGGTGGTGTAGGAGATCAACATGCAGGTCTTGCCCACGTTGCCGTCGCCCACCACCACGCACTTGATGTTGCGCCACTGCAAGTGCGCCATCGTGGGTCTGCCGCGGACCACAGCGTCAATGCCAACTGGCCCGGGCGCACGCAGGAGGTGCGGTGGTCATTGGGCAGCGAGGTACCTTGGTTACAGAGAAAGATAGGAGAAGGGGAAGCAGAGAAGACAAAATGATGATGGTGTTGCTCGCTGGCGCAGAACAAGTAGCAGAGATGAGAAAATGATGCCGTGAATGGTGGACTGATTGAGCGGATTCCCGGCAAACTTTCCGAGGGTGGTTTCCGCCAATCATTCCGCAGAATGCTCTTTCTGATTGGCTTGCAAGTTAACTTTGTTTGGGAAAGTGGGGATGTCACCGTCATAAAGGAAAGAGATGCATCAAAATGAAACATGGTTCCCCATCAGAGCGTGATGAGGCGTGTGCGGTTTGGTGGATAATGAAAATGATAATGGAAAATATGAGTTCTGGTGGTCTCCGGGCTGGTCTACGGGCACCGTGCCACGGTGATCTGGCCTCCTCCTGAGCCGGAGAGCGACGAAGCCACCACCGAGCCCACGACCTGAGCCTTCTGGAGCGTTACCGACGCTGCCGGGGCCAGAAGGGTACCTGCCAAGCATGAAAAGTGAGAGGGGGAAGACCAGGCAAAGCCGGGAAAGGGGAGGAGCGGTACCAGGGAAGAGGAAGTTCTCGATGACGACCCGATCTGCCGAGCAGATGTTCCAGGTGATCAAGCCCTGCGGGATGGGCCCGGTATCGAAGAAAAAGTTGGAGAAGCGCGCGGTGCCGCTGCCCAACACGTTGATGATCACGGACTGGGTCACCGAGGCGTCGATGTTGGTGAGCCGCATGAATCCTGTCCTCGACAGTGCTGCCACATCGAGAGTGAACACCTGTGGGCACAGCCGGGGGTCAGCGCGTGTTCTAGTTATGGAAAACAGAGAAGATCATTGGGCAGCACCTCGGTCTCGAGCCCCGTGGCCCGTAGGCGCACGTCGCCGAAGACGTTCGTGTCGGCCGGAGTGGCGTTGGTAAGAGCGCACAGCGAAGCGCTCACGCCGGTGAGGTTGGTCCGCACAGAGCTGAAGTCGATAGACACATTGCTCACCTGCAACCACACAACTCGCTGTCAGCCAAGAGCGACGCTATGGCTATTAAAGGTTGCCCGTGAGCTGTACCATGACTCCGTTGCCCGCTTGGAAGCTGGGCGGGCGAATGACGTCGTTCTGGTTGGCGACGAGAAGGTTTCCGCAGAAGAGGTGGGTGTCGACTACGTTGACCGGACCGTTGACGATCAGGGTGGCGCCCTGGCTGGCCTGGTCCGTGCACGGCGAGTTCTGGAAGAGGCCAAAGCTGCGAAGTCGTAGACCGCCGTTGACAGAAGCTGCGCTCTCGAAGTCGCCGTTGACTAGGTCAACAGAGAAACCGGTTGCATTGGAACCACCTTGGGCGTTCGATTCGTTGCCAAACACGAAAGCGCTGAAGCCGGCGGCAACCCCGAGGAGTGGCTGCGGGCAGATCGAGGCCAAGGGCGTCCCAGTGGGCAGGGCCGACGGCCCAGGGGTGGACAGGATGGGCGAGACAGAGGTCGAGGGCGACGAGGTGGGTGACGGCGTACGGGAAGGCGTGGGCGACGGCGTGTTCGAAGGGGTGGCCGAGAGGGAGGGCGATGGCGACAGCGAAGGCGTCGAGGAAGGCGACGGGCTTCCTGAAGGAGTAGTGGAAGGTGTGAGCGAGGGCGAACTGGTGGCGGACGCAGAGGCAGACGGTGAGGTGGAGGGCGATGGGGAAGGTGATGGACAGGGAGAAGAAGATGCCGATGTAGAGGGTGAAGATGAAGGTGACGGGGAGATAGAGGCAGAGGGCGAGGCGGTCGGGGAGCCCGAGAGCGAGGGTGATGGAGATAGCGAAGGTGTCGAAGAGGCAGAGGGAGAAGGAGAGGCAGATTGACTGGGGACTGGAACGGGGGAGGACGAGGCGCTGGCCGAAGGAGAGGASGAGGGACTGGAGGAGGGAGATGGGCTACCTGATGGGGACTCAGGAGGCGGTGATGACGATGCGCTGGCCGACGGCGACGGCGACTGGGATTCGGACGGGAGTGGCGAGACAGAGGCCGAAGCAGAGGGCGAGGGCGATGAGGACGGGGATTCGGACGGTACTGCCGACGCGGAAGCAGAGGGAGAAGGCGACCGAGAAGGCACCATGGTAGAGGGAGAGGGCGATGGAGACTTACGCTTCGGACACGAAGGCGACGGGGAGGGCGAAGGTGACTTCTTCTTCGGGCACGATGGGGACGGGGAGGCCGAGGGTGACTCCTTGACCGGGCAGGTGGGCGAAGGTGGCGTAGGGGACTCGGACGGACAAGGCGTCTCCTTGCTCTCCTTGTTGGGCCGGTGCTTGTATTCGTGGTCTTGACTGTCCTCGCCAGAGCTCCATTCCTTGTTGGAGCTGGAGCTATCGTCGCCAGTGTCGTCGTAGTTTTCACTGTCGGGCCAGTCGTCGTCTTGTCGTCTCCCAGCGTGGCACAGAGATGCCAAGAGCAGTAGGCTCAGCACTATGGCCGTGTGTCGCCAGGTGGTTGTTGCTGGGTTGGCCATCAGTTGACCGCAGTTTGTGGGGCCTGCTATGGGTTGTGGCCGAGGTGGTTCTTGGGGTTGGTGTCGCGGTGTGTTGGAGCGGTAGCACAAGATGAGGAAATGGAGGTGGTTGCAGCGCGGTCCTTCTTTCTGTGCGTGGTGGACCAATGGGTGGTGAGCAGTGCTTGAAGTCGTCTGTCCGAGGACGACCGGAAAACTCACGAGCTTCGCCACATCCGCCATAGGACGGCACTGTATCCGGACTTCCTCTTTTTAAAGCACCCAGTTCCAATGCAGCACATTCTGGTCGAAATTTCGCAATTCGGCGAATAGGAGTGTAGAGCTGCAGTTGTGTCTGTACAGGTAATCGTCTTCGCCTTGATCTCGATCTCGTGCTCTCTCATCTTTTCCTCTTTCTTTTACCTGCATCGGAGCACCTCACCAGTTGTTAGGCTGTACAGACGAGGTGGAGCGCCTCCGCTTGTCCCGGTCGGCGGCCGATGCCCGAGATACGGCCGGTTGGGATGGCGTGTTTGTGGGCGTGGTGGAGCGGGTCAGCTGGATTGGCGGGAACCCCTGGGTCGACGGGCCCGGGATGGAGTAGTAGCCGGCTGGGGAGGAGGGCGTCGAGCCCATCTGGCCGCCGCCGGCGCGGGTGGGCATCACGGGCGAGC
>CACVKS010000082.1:0-29975 GCA_902749335.1 Acanthamoeba triangularis
AACAAGGAAGGCAAGGGGCGCGTGCCAGGGAAGAGGGGGAGGCGACGCGAGAAGATCAGAGGGGACGACGAACCCTGTAACCGACCACAACAACATCTTTATTCCCAAAGTTCTTAGTTTCTTTTCCTTTGAGTCCCTTATCGTCGCGAGATCGCACCTGCGGGCACGACCCGTCTCACAACAACAAAAAAAAAAAAAAAAAAAAGAGGAAAGAAAAAGACAAGCTCGAAGCAGAGCGCGAGCAAGAATCAAGAACGAGAGCAGGACGCGCAAGGAGGGGAGAAACACAAACCCACCCAATGGCCGCGTGAAGAATCAAACACAAAGCACACCATGTGACCCCCCTCGACGAGGGTCGGCTGTGATTCTTCATTGGGCTGCTTGTGTGGGTGGGGTTCGCTGTCCGGAAAAATGCCACCGCCACCCCCTTTCACTGAAGCGGCGCCCAGGTACAAATACCGCGATTGGCCGTCGGTTTTATTCATTCTTCGCCACACCAGCGCACACGAACATGGCCCGCACCAAGCAGACGGCGAGGAAGAGCGTGGGAGGGAAGGCGCCGCGCAAGTATGTCGCCACAGCCCAACAGCAGCAGCAGCAGCAGCAGCAGGGCAAGGCAGGTGGTGGATTCGCCAAGCCGCAGGCAATCTCCAACAAGCGCGGCAGGAGGCCTTACGCGAAGGCACAGGCGATGCCCAGTGGCGAGGAGGAGCAACACCCACAGGCGATTCCCGAGATCACCTACACCGGCACCCACGACACTGCGTTCTACGCGCACTACTTCATCACCGGCGACAAGGAGAAGGACGAGGAGGTCAAGTGCCGCTATGCCCAGGCCCACACCCGCGACCCGCTCACGCAGGCCGAGGATTGCTGGGTCGGCGTCAGCTACAACTCCAAGTACGACGGCATCGGCATGAAGACCAACACGCAGGGCCGCCACAGCAACCGGCCCGCGCTCAACCTGGTGGTGGCGCTTGTCGGTGCTGCAGCCGCTGACCAAGTGGGCCGAGATCGAGAAGGTCGGTCTGGAGAAGGCCATCCTCAAGCTCCGCGCATGTGGTGGCACCGAACTCACCGAAGGTGTGCTCTCCCTCTCTTCTCTAGTGGCTGCGGTCCCCTAACTGCGGATCGTTCGTGTGGCCGGTTGTACAGGATTCAAGGCGGCCACGAAGATGTTTGCCAAGGCCGAGGAGGGTCCCAACAGGTCGAGTCGTGTCTTCTTCCTCACCGGTACGCTGCTGCTTAAGTAAGTGTGGAATGTGAGTGCTGTTGGCTCATTGGCGTTTGGCTGTACAGATATGGAAGCTGGTTCGGATGACGAGCGGAAGTTCATCGCCACGGTCAAGCAGAATTCCGAGGTGTCGCTGTGGTCCACGATCATCGGTATCGGCATGGACCTGGCTCGCGACACCGTGGAGGAGACCAGCAAGACCCCGGGCTGTAACTACGCCACTGTCATCTCCAACAAGGACTTCCGGGAGATGATCGACAACGAGTTTGATTACACTGTGGTATGGCCTGGGAGCTCTCGGCGCTCCACCATCAACCCTCAGACTAGAATGCTCACACTGTTTTCCTTTGCAACCAGACGCCCACGGGCTTCAACGTCTGCCTCGGTATCGACTCTGACGTGTGGCAGCTTCACTCGGGCTACGGCTCACCCGAGGTGAGCAACCTCCAGCCCGGCGGCCAGGCTAAGCACTCCACGCTCTTCCCTTCGACCCAAAACGGGAAGGGCGAGACGCGGGGCGGCCTCTTCCTGTTCAAGCTAAGCCAGAAGGAGCCTGCCGGCCTCGACTCCCCTTTCACACTCGTGTACGAGTCACCTCGTCGTCATTGGCGCTGCGGCCCACTGCTCTTGCAGATCCTTGGCTGACTCGGAGCTTCTCTCATCCAGGTCCAAGTGGGACAACTTGCTGGGCATCGAGCAAACCGACACCAAGCAGCTCCAGTTCAAGGAGGGCCACATCGATGACGTCGGCATCCGAAAGGCTGTGCTCCTTGTATGCAAACCACAATTGCGTTGCACTGATGGCCAAGGCCAAGACTCACCTTTCGCATTTGTGTCATTCAGGTCTACTACACCGACTTCATCAGGCCGTACCTGGAGGTGAGGAACCAGACGCTGGGTCTGCCATCGATGGCCGCCACGGTCGCCGCGCCCATGCCCACGCGCTATCTGTCGCTCATCACGCCTGCGAACCGCTTCCAGCTGCTCAACGACTTCATCGGTACACACGCTGACACTGATGTGTCCATAAGACTACGTTGCACGACTCACCTTGTTGTTGGTATGACAGCGTTCTACAAGAAGGAGATGGAGGCCATCCAAGATCCTTCGCTGAACGACGAGCTTACTTTCCTCGAGACCGTCCGCAAGGTCGAGCAGCCCTTCTTCCCCGGCCCGGCAGCCGACAAGGAAGCGGATAAGGGAGGGAACGTCGGAGAGGGAGTCGAGAAAAAGAGGAAGCACGACGTGGACCAAGAGTCCAAAAAGGACAACAATGACGACGACGATGAAGATGAAGACGATGATGAAGCTAAGGCGATCAAGCGGAGAAAGATGGAAGAAGCTGACGAACAGCTTGCCAGACAGCTGGCGGCTCAAGAAGAGGCCATCGAAGAAGAACAACAAGGCGGCGTCGACGACATGCAGAGGGGCGATGAAGGCGGCGAGGACGAGGCCAACGGCCAGTGCGTCGTTTGCTGGACGGAGAAGAAGAGCGTTCTCTTCCTGCCCTGTCGCCACCTGTGCTCGTGCAAGGCCTGCGGCGACAAGACCACGCAGTGCCCGCTCTGCCGCAAGACCATCCAACAGAAGACCGACGTCTTCGTGTGATCCGTGGTCACCTCGTTGCGACCGCAACGGTCTTCATCAACTCCACAACTTCACCAGCACCCCTCGACTTGCTTACCTTTGGCAGGTTGGCAGTCGGCCGGAACAAAAATAAATTTGTTTTATTTTTTATATTTTTTACTGTTCGCTGCTGTGGTCCTCATCTGGATGGACTCGGGGTCGTATGATGAACTCAATGTATTCCCGCGTAGCAGCTCGGGGTCGAGTCTGAGCATGATGGGGTCCTCGCTGCCGCCCATCTTTGAATCGCCCACCTCCTCGGCGCCTTTCCTTCAGAAGCCGGGGCGATTCAGCCGATGCTGGAGCAGGTGGTCGGGCAGGAGGAGCGGATGGACGCCCCTGCACGACTCCACCCAATGCCGCCTCATCACCCGAGAAAACCCTTACAAATTTAATCTCCAACGGCGAGGTGCACCCATAGCGCCCCTCTTCGGTACTTTTCCACCAAAGATTATTAATTGTGTTGAATGATTTATATTTTTTGGGAATTGATTTATATTTATTTATATTTGCAGCCGATCTTTACCACGCGCTGCTGGACACAAAGTGGTGGAAGCTCCTGATCGGCCTCTCTCTGTTCTTCTTCGTAGAGCACCTCTTCTTCGCTTTCCTCTACTACCAGGGTGCGGTCTCGCCCTCTTCTTTGGCTCCACCACACCCACTCACCACGTGTGGTGACGTAGCACAGATCGAGCTGGACTGGGTGGGATGAAGCCTTCGACAGGGGACACATTGATCGACTTCTGGACCTGCTTCTTCTTCTCCGTCCAGACCATGCAGACCATCGGTCAGACTTGGCACTTTTACCCGCCGTTTCGATCCGCATTCTCACGTGAGCTGATGCTGAACGCGAGCTGTTGCTTGCAGGCTACGGAGGGTTGAGTCCCGAGTCTGTCTACTGCAACGTGCTGGTGTGCATACAAGCCTTCTGGGGCATGCTCTCCACCGCCATCATCACGGGTACGCTCTGTCGCCGCGCCGTGTCGCCGTATCTGTTGTGTTGTTAGGGGGCCAACGAGGCAAACCGCTCACTCGCACGTGACCTTGATTGCCTTCACAAACCAGGATTTGTGTTCGCCAAGATCGGCCGACCCTCTCGCCAGAAGCGCAACATCATGTTCTCAGAGCTTGCCGTCGTCAACAACCAGGAACGGTATGTAATTTCATATTTTCTTGACCACTGAATGCAGGCCCTCTGCTCTGCGATCTGCGATTGGTGATGATGACGATGAGCGTGTTAACTGTACACTAATATATATGCACTAGGTATTGGTATGGCAATCCGGATCGGCTGTCCGAGGGGTACTACGTGCAGGGCGGCGCGCCTTGCTTCGTTCTTCGCTTCTCCAACACCAGGCACGGCCTTCCTGACTTGCTTGGTCTATGACTGGCTTGGCTTGGCTTGGCTTGGCTGGGCATGCGCCATCTGTCCATCCGCTCACGGTGCACGTACCGGACTGGCCAAGTCCAGGCGGAGCCAAGTGTGCGAGCCACGCTTTCGATTGTTGATGCTGCGACGGGAGCCGGTGCGCGGTGATGAGGAGAGTGAGCGGTGGGGCACGGGCGAAGAGGAGGAATGCATCCGCGTTCACGAACTCAACTATGAAATCCACTCCATGGAGAATAGGTCCGTATCTATCCATCCCTCGTGACGGCTGTAATTGCCAACACCCAGCACTACGTACACGCACGCACAGAGCACGCGGTGTGGATTTCTCCTCGGCCCTTCTTCCACTCCCGTGGACGGTGGTCCACGCCATGGACGAACGGAGCCCTCTGTACGGCGCCACCCCGGCCTCTCTCGCCGCCTCCGATACCGAGATCATCGCCATCCTCGACGGCACTGACGAGGTACAGCCGAGTTTTTTATTAATGATTTATCTTTTATTGTTTGATTGTTTTCGCCTCATGCGCGGTACTGTCCTGACACGTTGTTGTGTTGCAGGGATGCTCGGAGCAGCTGCAGGCGAGATGGTCCTACACATACAGAGGTACGGCGTTGCCGCGATGATGTCTTCGATCGGTTGTTGGTGGTGCAAACAAAACTTCGTTCGTGCGTGCAGAGATCATTTGGGACGCGCGGTTGGTGCCGGTGGTGAGCCAGGACAAGCGATCGGGCAAGTACGTGGTCGACCTCTCGCGCTTCCACGACATCACGCCCATCGCCGCCCAGCCGCCTTCGCGATCCACCAAGGGCAAGAACACGGGCGGCAGACCCTCTTCTTCCTCTGCGCGTGGCAGCATCCAAGAGGACGACGATCGCCTGATCTGATGATGGTGGTGAAAAGGAACAGTGAGGACTCGAACCCCAGCCCCCCGCGTCATGTCCGGGTGTGCTACCCCTGCACCACTGCTCCAACACTGGTGCAACTGTTGTAATTAATTAAACCTTTTTTGAAGTATTTACGGAATGCAGCCATTTGCCGACGTGGCGGAGCTGCAACGATCTCCAAACGCGCGCTACGTCGTTGCATCACCATTTATCCATTGTGCTACGCTCATTGATAAGCTAGATCGATAAGAGATTTGCGCCGGCATTATGGAACCCGACAACCAACAACTGAAGGAAGAGAAGATTAATCTGATCGAAGAAGATCTCGATGGCATCCCCGAGCAGAAGGTGCGATCCAATTGCATTTGTGCCTCAAATTGATTCATATCGATGGACATGACCCCATTCTCCTCGCCAAAATCAAAACAATCCTGACATCCCATCTCTCTCGCTGGTGCTGTGCAGGAGTACTCTCCTGTGGCCGAGGTGCTGGCCGAGTCAATCGTCGCAGCCGAGAGCTTCTGGCACGCCACCGTCCGCTATCTCAACTCGTTTGACCGTACGCGCTTCGTGCCTTCTCTGTGACCCGCCACTGCTCGCGTTTGCTTACACTCCCCCATTGCGTCACCTCTCTCTCTCTCTCTCTCTATGGTGTGTGTGGTTCGTGCGTGCGCGCTTGGGCACACCAGAGCGACATGCGGTGACGCAGAAGGCGTGGGAGAAGACGGCGGAGGTGGGTGGCATGGCGATGGCCAACCCCTATGTGGCGAGCGCGGTGACGACGGTGACCGAGGGCGTCGAGCTCGCCAACACCATCTACGCACAGACCCTGGAGCTCATCCAGGAGAAGCGTCGCAGCCTCGCCGACAGCTTCTCTTCTTCCTCCTCATCCACCTCGACCTCTGCCACCACCGCTCAGCTCGACGCCGAAAGCCACAACTCTGTGGTGGTCGCCGTACACTCCAATGAGGACGATCTGCACTACGAGCAGCAGCAGCAGCAGCAGCAGCACGAACAGGAGCAGCAGCAGCAAGCGTCGGCTGAGCCAGAGGCGCTAGCGCTCGACATTCAAGTCAATCCTTGAACTCCGGGCGGCCAGTGCGAGTGTGAATGAGCGGGTGGGCAGCCACGGAGGCGTGTAGCGTGTTGGCGCTATGGTGCCGGAGGGGTGGTGGTGTCTATTATTGTAGATGATGATGAGGAAAGATGTGTTCAATGAACGAACGTGATTCTTTAAAGGGAAGATGTGTTCATTCAACGAACGAACGAACGAACGAACACGCCGCAAGGGTTCCTTGAAGAGAAGGGAAGTGGGCGCCCCGGCTACTACAAGGAAGCGTAGAGGACCAAGCGGCGAGGAAAGGACCATTGGGTGTGGGGGGATATCTTGAGAACCGAGAAGAGAGTGGGCCGATCGAAAAGTCGTGGGGTGATTGGGCGACGAACTGACTGTTGGGGCTCTCTGAGTGGCTGCCGGGTATTGGTCTTCCTTGAAGCGCATGAGGCAGTAATTTGGAGCTGGGTGGCTCAACCGTCTGGCGGTGGGGCGATGAGTGCTCATCATTGGGTTGGATCGGGCCGCAATCCGAAGCGTGCACCTGCGAGCCAACAGCGAACATTCCGAACATGGTTGGGTGCTAGGGAAGCCTCGAGCGCAAGGGGCGGAACAACGGGACTACACTCTCGCGCAGCACTTCTCTCCCGCGTGCACCCACGAAACACCAATTGGTCGGTTGCTCCAACCCCGCCCCGCTGTACTTCGGTGGGTGCCCTTTTTGCTCGCGTCTGGTCTTCTTTCTTTTCTTCTACCATTCACCTCCAGCACTAACACCACCCGGCGTCCAGAGGGACAACCACTACTACTCGGAGTAGTTCTACATTGGTGTGAGAGGACCCGATAAGCCCGGACCCACTGAGAGAAGCAACACCGACATCGACACCGACACCGACAAAGATGTGCCTCATTCTCCACCGAACGCTGGCCCTGTTCGTGGCGCTGCTTGCGCTTCTGGCGGTCATCATTTCGCCCATCGTGGTGGGTCTCTACGCCGACGTGCGCAACTGGAACGACTCCGAAGACGGCGAGCTCCGGTGGTGCCACGACGACGCCAAGATGCGCGACTCTGCCGCCAACCTCGGCCTTGCCGCCGGTACCCACTCCCTTTCCGTTGCCCTTCATCATCTCCGCTGTTCTCTTTTTATATATATATTTCGTTTTTTATCTCGATATTTATTTCTATTATGGCTTTGCCCTATTTAGGCCAAAGTTGTTGTTATCTGTTGGACGTCGTTTGCGTTTTCCGGCGCCGTGAACCCATCGGAGTTAAACTGACTGGGGTTTTAACTCCGACTTGTTTAGGTTGCGTCTCGTTCGTGGTAGGCCTGGTGCTGATCCCCTTCATTCTGGTCACCGTCCTGGGCGCCGTTATCTCGTGCTGCCGACCCAACCTCGTCACCAGCTTCCTGCTGCCCATCCCCGTCTTCCTCCTCTCCCTGGTCCTCTTCGGCCTCTATGCCTCCGTCGTCGCCACCACCTGTACGTCATCATCGCCACCGTCAACCACCACAAACCAACATTTCACATCTTCGATGGTTGACTCACCCTCATCGCTACGCTGTTTGTGTGTTGGTGGTGGTGGTACGACCGTGCAGCGCGTCAGTTCGAGGAGAAGAAGGACTGGCTGAGGCCCACCGGCTACATCGACCCCGAGACCAAGTGCAGCGAGATCCCGCCCAAGTGGAACGCCGCCCTCGCCTGGGCCGTCATCGAGGCCGCCCTGTTCGCCTTCATCATGCTCTACTGTACGTCATCAACTCCATCACATTCGATCCATCGTTGCATGTGTCGTGTCGTGCGCTGCGTCGTGTGCGGTGTGGCTTACAAGGTGTGTATATATTGCAGCGCTGCTGTGGATGTTCCTCGGTTGCTTCGAGAAGCGCTCGAACGAGCTGGAGGCGGGCACGCCCATGCAGAAGATGCCCAAGGAGAAGAAGCAGAAGCCCGAGAAGCAGCGCAAGGTCGAGTCCAGCGATTCGAGCGACTCGAGCGACGAGTCCGACGACGAGCTGCGCGAGCTGCGGGACGACCTCAAGGACACGCTGCGCATCGAGTACGACGAGGGCGACCGCAACGACGCCGACGAGCTGGCCGAGGTGGAGAAGGCCCTGAAGAAGGCCAAGGTCTACAAGCGCCGCAAGTTCCTCAAGCAGACCGAGGCCGACCTCAAGAAGGCGGGCCTGTCCGCGGCCGTGATCGGGCGCCTGCTGGCCCTCATCGCGTCGGAGAAGAACAAGGAGAAGGACCGCAAGAGGCGCCGCGACCGCGGCTACCTCATGGTGGACCTCGACGACACGCTTAAGTCGATCTTCGACGAGAACGACCCGAAGGGCAAGAAGGACCTCGACGACGTGCGGGCCGACTTCCGGCGCCTGCGCATCACCGACCTCGACTTCTTCCTCAACATGACCGAGAAGGAGTTCAAGGAGCTCGAGGTCTCGCTCCCCGTCAAGAACAAGCTCAGGCAGAAGATGCAGGAGCTCAGGGCCCAGGAGGAGGTCTAACCGGTCGACCACCATCTTCAACACCCGCGCTTCTTCCTCTTCCTGGTCGTGCACAACGCACACGCACCACCGCTCCGGTTCATTTTGCTCCCTCGAACCGAGAGCGCGTGCGGGCGGACGACACGACGACACGATCATCATATTCTCCTACTTCCTTCCCCCATTATTTATTCATTGTGTGATATATCATTATTTATCGTCAGCTTGTGGTGGCATCACTACCACCGCGAGCAACAACCACGGCCCCAATAAACCCAACGTTCTTGATACACGTTCTTTTCCTTTTCACCACAACATGTTCATCGACCGGCCAACGGTTGGTTGTGCTACGCGTTTCTTATTTGCCTCGAGAGACTTCCAGGTCGATGAGCGACAGCTGATCGAGCACCTCGGCCTGGCTCGACTCCGTGATGCAGCCTGTGGTGGTGGGTGAGTGGGTGAGACGCTGGGCAAAGAATGAATACTTGGATGATGGGGAGGGGGAGCGGCAACCGTTGACGACCATCTCGTCAATGAGGATGTGGGCCTTCTCCAGGTTGAACATGATCTGTTGAGTCGAGTGCGCATGCGTGGTGGCTGGTGAGTACACAGTGTGCAGGGAACACGAAGTGATGTAGACGGAGACGTACGTCAAGCTCGCACTGTATGCAATCGATGAGTGTGCACGATTGACACACACACACACACACACACACACGACATAGTGAGAATTTGGCGCGGGCGGCGCAAACGCATCACGCGCGTGAAGGGTAGAGAGCGTACGACTTGACGGAAGTAGCGATCGAAGAGCTCCACCAGGTTGTGAATGAACTCGTACACGGCCAACTCGTTCTGGAGGTTGTCCAACAGTCGTGTGTGAGGCCACAGTGGTCTGTCAATGAAGCGCAGCGGCATTGTAGTACCTCGGCCTGGTCGATGCCAACGATGAAGAAGAGAGAGGCATAGCGCCGGTACACCACCTTCCGCCCCTGGTGCTCCACGAACCCGCACTGCATGTGTGCAAACACGACAAAAACAAACAAAAAGGATTAATAATTATTCGAGATTTTTATTTTCTTATTTATTATTATTATTATTTTATTGCAAGGGCGTGCCCTTGGCGGGGTAGAAACCTGATCATCGGCTCGGAGAAGGCATTTGCGGACGATTTCGGTTTCAAAGAGTACGCGCTCCTTCGGTGGTCGGTGGGTGTCAAAGTACTTGGAGACCCGCGCCTGCCCCTGCTTGTTCACCAACAGAATGTACTCTATCATCTCTCTCTTGTTGGCCTCCTTCTCTCTTTATTTTCTTTTTGCTTTCTCTGCCCCTCTGCCCATTTTCATTTTTTGTTCTATTCTTTCTTGGAAGGACTTCTTCACCTTCATGAATTGATCAATACAACCATTTCGAGAAGATGGAAGAGCTCGACTCTTCTTCCTTTCATGTCGGCCGGGTGGTCCTACACCTGGACTTGGACTGTTTCTTCGTGCAGGTAGAAACCCTCAAGGTACGCTCATTATCTGTCACGCCTCACTATAGTGGGCCAGGACTGAAGCGGTGGCGGTGGTGGTATTCCAGGACCCGAGGTTGGAGGGGCATGCAGTAGCAGTGCAGCAGCACAACGACATCATCTCGGCGGACTACGCGGCCCGGCGGAGGGGCGTGCGGAAGCACATGACCCCCGCCGAGGCCCTGGCCCTCTGCCCCGACCTCAAGCTGTACGTGCAGAAACGTCCCCCTCCCCGACGATGAGGCTCCAGCCCGGGTCGGGCGGGCACTCACATCAATGCCTCAATGTGCGTGTGCGGTGGTGCGTGCCGTGGTGTGTGCGTGTGCGGTGGTTGCGTGCGACAGTGTGCACGTGAGGAGAACAGAGGGGACGTCGAAGGTGACGTATGAGGACTACCAGAAGGCCTCCGCCGGCGTGCAAACGCTGCTGCAGAATACGCTCGCCTCCCTCCAGTCCGCGGCTACTTCTGGAAGCAACACAAGTAAAGGCAACGAAAAGAGAGAAGGTAGCCGCTCTCTCTCTCCTTCTTGTTCTTCTTGTTCTTCTTGTTCTGCTTGTTCTGCTTGTTCTTCGTGGCGACCTTCACGACGACTCTCACATGACCGTAATCGTGGCTAAGCAGCCGAGGCGCCTCCAGAAGTAGAAAAGGCCAGCATCGATGACTTCTATGTCGACGTGACGTCGTTGGTGGCCGCCCGACTCGAGCGCGACCTTCTGATCAACGATTTCGACATGCCCGGTACCACCATCCATCATCATTTCATCATCGTCATCATCGTCGTCGTTGTGGTCATCATCCACGGCCATCGCAATATGGTTCGTTGTGCGCTCGTGCTCGGCAGCGTCGCAGCAGATGATGGCGTCGCAGCCAAGCGACTGGCCGGGCATGGTCGAGGGACAGGGACGAGGTCTGGTGTCGGCGCATATCCCCACCGCGCAGGAGGTGCAGCTCCGTGAGGGGGCGCGCATCGCCGCTTCCCTCCGCGAAGCTGTCCGTGCCGAGTGTGGTAAGCCGACAGACGTCGTCACCACCCACCTTTTCGCTCCGCTGGGCGAGGGACTCATAGCGCGTGTGTACGTTATGCAGGGCTGCGGGTCTCGGCGGGGGTCGCCCAAAACAAGTTTCTGGCCAAGCTGGCGTCGAGCGCCAGCAAGCCCGACGGCCAGACCACCGTCCTCCCCGGTTCCGTACCTGCCATGCTTGCGCGCCACCCGCCCAGCAAGATTCCCCAGCTCGGTGAGACCCCCTGCATCCACGCACTCGAATCATCATCGCACCGCACACTCACCACTTAGGCCAGGAGTGAAGCTGGGTAAGGAGAAGCGCGGGGTGCTGCTCGCCGCGCCGTGGGCGGATCGAGTGAAGGTCATCTCCGACCTGGCCTCGGCCGCACTGCTGCCCGAGCTCAAGCTGGCGTTCGGCGATGACAAGGCCGAGTGGCTGCATCGCATCGGACAGGGAGTCGACGACGCGCCGGTCAAGGACAAAGGTCACCACCACCGCTGCCACCGCCGCCGCAGCTGAGGCGGGTGCAGTGTGGTTGATTGGGCCACATTGAGCGGGGGCTGAAGTCTTCTTCTCGACAGGTCCGCCAAAGTCGCTGATGTCGTCGATGTCGCTGACGTCGATCACCAACGACGCCTACCAGTTCAAGAAGATCCTGCGCTATCTGGCCGACGAGCTGTGCAAGCGACTCGAGGAGGACGGGCTCCGTTGGAAGCGCAAACCCAGGACCTTCAACTTCTCCTTCCGGTTCGTTTCCTCTCTCTCTCTCTCTCTCTCTCTCTCTCTCTCATCATCTTTGCCACAACGCAAGCCCGCACGATCGGAGTTGATGATGTCGCCTTGTTGTGGTTTTGTTGGTCTTGTTGTTGATGTTGTTTCAGGCTGGTCAACGAAAAGGAGAGCTCGCACACGATGACGATGAAGAAGGTCACCGACCGGATGCGGGAGATGCGGGCGAAGAACAAAGACGCAGAGGGCGCGGGTCGACCAGGTAGTAGTGGCGCCAGCAGTGGTGAATCGGCCGCGTCAGCAGCCGATGCCATGTGCTCGCTGGCATTTCAGGTCTTCAACGCCACCGTGGGCGACCGCGCGTACGCACTCGATCGCTACCGCCCATCCCAGCAGTCGCTCTGTGAGTGCTGACCGATGTGGTGATTGGTCAGGTGGAAGGTGCGCTGGGCGGGGATGAGTGCTCGGGACTTCCACTCCACGGAGCCGCCCAAGGGCGGCATCGCCACCTTCTTCTGCGCAGCATCGTCGTCTTCTTCTTCGTCGTCGTCGTCTTCGTCTTCGTCTTCTGCGCCATCGCCCTCTACGTTGACGCCATCTTCTTCGTCGTCTGTTGTTGCTTCGGTGGCCATGCCACCTCCCACCTCGCCTTCTTCGGGGCTCAAACGGCCCTCGCCTCCGGTCAGCCCCGCCAAGAGCCCCGCCGCCGCCACCACCACCCGAGCCAAACAGGGCAGCCCCAGCACAACCAGCCCCAAGCGAGCCAAGACCAACAAGAACGCCACGCCGCAGGGCAACACTATGCTCGCCTACTTCACCGTGGCCACCTCGCCGAGGGAGAAGCCAACAACAACGTGAGGGCCAAACATAATCTATTTCAGCAGCTGCTGGCCCAACTCTTCTTCCATCTCATCAGGGGAGGTGAAGGGCGAGGGTGTCGGCCAGCTCGTTGTAGACCCAGAGGGGCAGGCGCCGGGTGATCTCCAATCGCATCTCGGGCTTTGGGGGCTTGAGGCCGCCGGTCGCATCGAGCAGCCGCAGCCCCTGAGGGCCAATCGAGGGAAGCTGGCCCTGCGACAGCGACTTGGGCCGCTTCTCCTTGCCTGCCGCTGCCTCTTCGTCTTCGTCTTCTTCATCTCTGTATCGGCCCAGTTGGTCGTGTGCTCCATTTTCGTGCGGTGTAGCCTGGAGCGATGCTGCCGACGGTGATGAAGATGGTGCAGACGAAGATGGCGGCTGGTCCTGCTGGATGGTGACGATGGTCATGCCGATGGAATTAAGCACGCTCTGGAGGAGCTGTAGGTAGGCCTCGTTCCGCAGCATCCGCTTCTCCTCGGCCTCGAGCGCGATGGGCGCGTATAAGTCGTCGGTGGCGCCGGCCTCGCGGTGGGCCACCTCCTTGAGCAAGTCCACCAGGAAGCCCATCTTGAACTGACCATCGCCCAGCGCGGCCCGGCCGTGGCTGCGCGAGCGCAGGAAGTCGCGGTAGGACGACGACGGCGCCGCGGTCTTGGCCTCCTCCTCGGACTGAGCCGCCCGGCGCTCGCGCTCGGCCTCGGCCTCGCGCTGGTAGACGACCAGGCGCTGGCGGGCGGAGGCGACGGCGAGCTTGAGGTCGTTCTTGATAGTCGACAGCGGCACCAGCTCGCCGCTGGCGTTGCGCAGGTTCGGGTGGAGCTTCATCACGAACTCCATCGCCGCCTTGAGCTCGGTCAAGCGATAGCCGCCCTCTGCGTGTGTCACGCGTCGTGTGTCGTGTCGTGTCGTGCGTGTTGTTTGGTGCGTGTCGTGTGTAAGGTGCGGCTGCGCTGCTTGAGACGCGAGTGGAGGTATGTAACGCTGCCCGTACCGGTCTTGGTGATGGTCTGCTGGGGCAGGAAGTCGGAGAGCATGTCGGCGTGCGCGTGAAGGTCGCTCACCTTGGCCTTGATCACCACGAACACGAACACCGGGAACTTCTCCTCAGCGCCACTGCACGTGTCGTGTCGTGTCGTGTCGTGTCGTGTCGTGTCGTGTCGTGTCGTGTCGTGTCGTGAGTCGCGTGTTCAAGAAGCGTAAGCCTCGACGATACTGAGTGGAGGGCCTTACATGTAGACCAGCGGACTCCGGCCGAGAGCGGACAGATTCTGGTGTGGCTGGTTCCCCTTCTGTTTCTGCGGCGAGCAGCCCACCAGGATGTGCTTCGAGCAGTCCATCAAGCACTGCAGCTTGCCCCGCAGCGTGTACTCACCTACCACCCCGCACGTGCCCACGATTAGGAAGGCGGGGGACTCACGCTGCGCTCAGGCAGCAGCGTGCGGGCGTACCATCCACACTGCGCAGACTTCGAATGGCGGCCAGGAACGGGTGGTGTTTGGCAATTTGCCTGCGAATCCCCCCCCCCCAAGAACGGGCGTTAGTACCCCAAGCGTGTGAGGGGCAGTGCGCGTGTAGGAGAGTGCGTGCAGGTACAAGCTGGAGGGGATGTCCAGCCCGGAGAGGGACCCGGTCCGCCGGTTGCGGTGGCGCGCCTTGAGGGCGCTCTTGGGCGAACCGTTGGCCACCTGCGAAATGGTATCAGCGCGCGGGACTACGTCCCCTCCCCAAGGGCCGCGGCGAGAGGGAGGTGGCGCACCTCGTCGTCGACCCACTCGCTCTCCCAGGCCATTTGGATGCCGAGGTCGCGCGGCATCACGCGCCACAGCGAGTCCAGCTTGGCCTTGAACAGGATGTCCTTCTTCCGGTTCTGTGGTGTGTGTGCGTGTGCGGCGGTGCGAAGCGTGCGTGTGAGACCTCTGCGCGTCGGCGTGCAGTAGTGTTGCAGCGCAGCCTACCTTGATACGGTAAAGAGAGAACAGCCGCGGGTAGACGCGAGAGAACACCGCCTCCTTGAGGGCCATCAGTATGAGCCTATGGCATGTTTGCCCGCGCGTATGGCGGTGAGTGGTTACACTTTAAGGTGGCGCGATGGGGGGATGGAATGCGACAGTGAGAGAGCGAAGAAGAGTCGCACTTGTTGCCCTCCTTCTCGCTCAGTGGCGGCTCCCATCGCGTTCTCTTGATCAACTCCCCGTGTCCGTAGGCTGGCGTGTGGAGTGCTGGTGAGTTTGACCCTACACGCGAGAGGAAGGGAAGGTGGCTCCCAACGCGGGGGTGCAAGACTAGACGTACTGATGAACGAGGCCACGTCGTCGACGGCCGTGGGAATGAGGTGGATCACGTCCTCCTCCGCGAAGTCGCCGTACAGCGCTTCGAACATATTTACAAAACGAGCCACGGGCTGACCCAGCGGATGGTCGCGGTTTCTGCGCAGCACAAGCGATGGAGGAGGAAGGTTGAGTTGGATTGGGCCGGTGTTGGTGTTGAGTTAGTGTGCCCTGCGCCATGGCGCTGGTGGAGGCGCGGGGTGCAGTTGGTATGTACCCGAGGAACGCGGCGAGGTCGGCCAAGCTGGTGAGCGTCACCGGAGACTTGGGCGTAGCATCGCTGGGATCACAGGGGCTCATGAGATCATGAGAGGGCGGCATCGAAGAAAAGAGAAGATATCGGGAGATGTACGTTTCACGGAAAAAGCCCTTCCACTTGTGCGCGTAGACGATCAGTTCGCCTTGGCCCAGCTTCTTGGCCGTCTTGAGGGTGTCCGTCAGCAGGCGCTGCGAAGATCTGCCCAAGAAGTAAGGTAAGCTTCTTCTCGGTTCTCGGGGGGAACCCGCAATCTTGGTGCACAAACGACATGGAACTGTGTGATGGCAGGGGAAGGTGTGTACTTGGTGGCCTGTGCGAGGCTGCCCTTCGTGTAGGTGGCCTGCGATATCTGCTCGCCCTGCCACGACCCCACCACCACGTCGCCGTTGGCCAGACACAGGCGGCCGTCTCCTCTCCGGCCGTCCTGCCACCACGTCCCTGCGAACAGCGGGAGGCAGCCCAACACGACGATCAAAAGCTGAGCAAGCGGACACCACACGATTACCGATCGCTTCGGGGCTCACCTTCGAAAACGGTCCCCTCGTTGTATTGGAAGCTGCCGTAGCCGTGACGCTGGTTGTTCTTCCACATGCCCTGATATCGCTCCCCGTCGGCGAACACGTACACGCCGTAGCCGTTCCGCTGGTCCTTGTCGAACGTGCCCACGTATCGGGACCCCTCGGCATAGTGCATTTCCCCCTTGATGAGCCAAAGCCAGCAGACGCAAGAGTTAGACCGGGTCCAACCCAACCGCAACACCACCAACCGACCGACCGAGATCTTCGTACCTCGCCCGATCGGCTCACGACGTAGTCGATGGGGTGGAGCGAGGAGCTGCTCTGGGCCTGGAAAAAAATCGAGCCAAAGTAGGAGTCCCCGTTCTCGTAGGTGATCTTCCCCGGACCCTCTGCACACCGCAAGGCCATGCGGGAAAAAAAAGTTACAGAAAAGAACAGACACCAGTGCCTGTCGTCGAGAGCAGGACGTGGTTCTGTGAATGAAGAAGCCTGTGTGTACCTGGCTTGTCGTCGATCCACACACTATCGCACTTGGATTTGTCTGGGAAAACGATGCAGCCGGGGCCTTCTCGCTTTGCCTGCGCCCAGATGCCGTCGAAGTAGCGCCCGCTCGGCCACGTGTATCTGCCGCAACGCGGGCACATCAGCTGACCGGCCATCAAGCCTTAACTGCTGCGCGAGGGTAGTGGAGTACCGGCCATTGCCGTGCCGCATGCCTGCTTCCCAGGCCCCCTCGTACTTGTCCCCGTTGCCGTACCTGGGCAGCATGGACACACTCGGCCTTGAGTGCAGGATCACACAGGGGAATTCAGAGAAGTGGAGTGGAGGGCCAACCTGACGGTTCCAAAGCCGTGCTTGAGCCCACTCACCCAGTCCCCGAGGAAGCTATCTCCCCCGGGTCCCTCCTCCTTTCCGAATCCGTGCACCTGTGCGCGCAGTAGTGTAAGGGCCAACCGCACAGCGTCTTCACAGCTGTCCATGGGAATAGAGAGGAGGCTCACCTTGCCGTGAACTACATCGCCATTGTAAACCGACCCTCCGGGCAGCTGGACGCACTGATGCTTCACGAACGACCACACCGTTTCCTTGGCCACCGCTTCCAACTGTTGGTAAAAGGGAACGAAAACACAACACAACACAACACAACACAACACAACACAACACAACACAACACAACACAACACAACACAACACAACACAACACACACGAACGCACACGAACACAGGCATAGTGGAATGAGGCCGGGCGGAAAGAGGGATGGGACGTTGCGTACGTGGCTGTCTCTTTCATCCGAGCCCAGGTGCGCGGGCAGAACCACGAGTGGGTTACCGTCCTGCTTCATGTTGGCCTTCAGGTTGCTCATCCACCTGTATGGGTGAACGGGCGGTCAGCGGGGGCTCATGAGAGTAGCCACTACCATCCTGCACGAGGCTGTAATCTCGTACCGCACAGCGTTGGCGTTCTCTGCTTTGCCCAAATCGCTCTCGTAGGGCGACAAGAGGACGTGCACGACAATGATCGGCGTCTCAGCGCTGAGCTTCCGTTGGATGAAGTCCGCCTCCCTCTTCATCCTGATCCGAAAGAAATGACGCCATCGCGGTGATGAGCACCACGCTACCAACCACGTGGGCGGGTGATGAACAGGCAAGCCTGGCAGAAGTACCTGGCCTCCTTGCGCGTGTTGCTGTCGGTCCAGTTCTGGTGTGAGAAGCAGAACCAGACGACGTCGAGCTTCTGGCTCTTGTCCTGGACGAACTGCAGGATGGCGTCGTTCTTGCGCCGCCTCCGCACAGTCTCCTCCAGCTCAGCGTCGCTCACCGCCGCGTGGGGTGGTGAGGTCGCAACACCGTTCATGAGCATCTTGGAGGTTGTGGAGGCCAATCGTCGCATGGGAGATAGATACGCATAGAGGATTCCATCGCCCGATGATTGGTCCTCGATCTGTGGTTCAGCCACGTCGCCAGTGATGTCTTCGCCGTCGTCCGCGGTCATCTCCTCTTCATCGTCATTGGCAAGAAATCGCTCATCTAGGATGAAATGGAGCACCTGGCCGTGAGATTGAATTTTCTCCTCAATGCAGTGCCGCAGTTGATCACTTTCCTCTGCAGCACTGCCCTCTCCCACCGCTCGGCGAAGTAAATCTTCCCTCCTCAGTAGAGCCCCCAGCAGTGCATTGCAGCTCGCTTGATCTCCCACAAGAAGCACGCGGAAGGTCTCGTATGGTGGCAGCTTCCAGCCGTACTGCTGCAGGGGCGATGCAGAGATGCTTTGGTGCATCATGGTTCAACCCCAATTCGGCGCGACACAACGCAAGATGCGTGTGTTTGTTGAAGGGACAGAACCCAACACACCGCTTGGAATTCCAAATAGTCGTGACCCGATTTTTTTCACTTTCAAAAAGGCGGATTGATCAGGAAGGATCTACGAGAAGGAAGGACACAACTCTCTAGCACAAGAAGCCGCAGTCTGCGGAGCCACAGCGACGCTGAACGCAAACCGCGATGAGAAGAAGACTGCCTTCGCCTTTTTCGAATCTGGAAATTTGAAGATGAAGAAACGAAAACACAACGGCGCAGTACAAACCCGGTAATTGCCGGGCGTCGGTTCGACCAGGTAGCGGTTTGCGGCTGGAAGGACGTGGTGTGCCAATGGCGTAGCGGCTACGAAAAAGAGAGTATCAGAGGCCAAGACGAGGAAGAAGCTGAAAGAGGACGACTTACTTTTTCTCACCACTACCGCCGTTCGAGACCAAAAGGAGAAGGGGAGAGAAGAAAGGACCAGCTTCCTTTCTTCAGAGAGACGCGTAGAGGTACCTTTTCCGCCTTCTGAACTCCCTACCTTTTACAAGAGGGGAAAGCGCTCGAGTCGAGAAGGTTTCGCCCGAAGGGCAGGACGTAACAAGATGTCTTATGCTAGAATGAGGAAGCATCCGAATTTGAACACCGCATCTCAATTCTGGCCGAATCTTCTAATCAGATCCCGTTTCAGGTTGAACAGGTAATCATGTCGCAATCCGAAGATCACGATAAGCAGGGTGGCGTCGACAGGTCTCCGCAGCATCAGCAACACGGAGGCCACGTCGGACACCAGCAGGGCCAGCCGCAGCAGGGCCAGGGACAGCTGCAGCCCCCACTGCCGCTCCATCACGCTTTGCACCATGGCATGAGTCCGCATCATGGCTACCAGCTCCAGCACTCACACTCGATGCCGCCCCACATCATGCACCATCACCACGAGATGACCCCCGACGGCAACGTGCTCTCCAACATCCGCATCATGCCGCATCAACCGACCGCCACCGTCATCCACCACCAGATGCCGCTCACCTCTCGGATGACCGTGACAAGCATGGAGACCGTCGAGGGCGGTTCCAGCGAGGACGATGAAGATGAAGACGGCGAGTCCGGCGAGGCGCCCGCCAAGTCCGGCAAGGGAGCGACCGGATCTAAGCCAGTCTCCAAGATTGGCAAGAAGAAGACCGGAGGAACGGGACGTCGGAGGATCGACATCAAGTTCATCGAGAACAAGAGCAGGAGGCAAGTTACCTTCTCCAGGCGCAAGCGTGGCCTCATGAAGAAGGTACCTCACCTCTGTCCTCCGGCTAACGTTCTAGCGCACCATCGGCTAAGGCCCTATCCTCTCTTGCCCTGCACTCACTCGTCAGGCGTACGAGCTGACCACCTTGACGGGCACGCAAGCGTTGGTGCTCATCGCGAGCGAGACCGGCCACGTGTACACCTTCGCCACGCCCAAGCTACAGCCTGTGGTTACCCTCAGAGAGGGCAAGGAGATCATCCAATCGTGTCTCAACGCTCCCGAGAACAACTACCCTACATCCGAGTTCATCGCCAACAGCTCCAATACTCATGGTCAGAACGTCGGCGCCGGCGGACCCAAGCACGAGCCTCATGGTACAGCAAATCCAAGAAGATCGTCTCTGACGCCGCAGTGCTCTTCATACCAGTCGCTTACCTTCATGTCGTCGTCTTCTTCTACAGGCTCTCCGCAACAGATGCAGGGGCCACCGCACGGGCACCCCCACGCGCACCCGCACGCACACTCAGAGATGCTCAACAACATGTACGGAGCTATGCCGCCCCACGGCCACGGACACCAGCACTACGGCCACCAGGGTCCGCTTCCCACCCACTCGATGCCTCGTATGTCCCCATCTTGCTCTTCTACTCTCGGTTCTTTATCTCGGACGCTAGCGTACGAGACGGCTTCGGTACTTACCTGTGGCGATGTTCTTCTTCGCGTGCAGCGTCGGGCTACCCGCCGGACATGTACATGAACTCTGGCCCGCCGCCCATGGGTGGCTACTAGAGGCGAAGAAGGAGAGGCGACAACTGGTGGAGAGAGCTTCACCACTTATCTTATTAGCACGAGACCTTCATCTTCTTTGTCACCGCCGTCAGCGCTCGAGCATCGTGCCCTCCCTCTCCTGGCCCGCACAACTCTTGTACATGACCCCTCTTGCCAAGAACAATCCTGCACCCTCCGTCGTTCAGTTGCGAGAACCGCCAGTAGTAGTATCACACAAAGAGAGTTGACACGATCGTGTAGGGATCATCATCTTCTCGAAGCGTCGTGTCTGCCACTTCAGGTCGATGGCCCATTGACCTGAAGTGGCGGATTGGGGGGTTCTTCGAAATTCGGAGGAGCTCGACGGGAAGAGGTCGGGCTCCCGTCGTCTTTTTCGATCTATTTCCTGTTCACCTCAACCAGCAAGGTGAGTACGACCTCCAAGCAACACATCCGCATCTCTCTCCAGAGCGCCGCTGCAAATAGAGGTACGGGAGCGGGCTAGCGCAGAGCTAGCGAGACGATCCTGGATTCATTCTTAGTTTTCATCCCTTTATGAATTAGAGACCATGAGTACGAGAAAGGGGAGCCCCAAGATCAGCGCCTTCCAGGACAACTTCAAGAACAAGAAGTTGCACGCCACCTTCAAGCTGCCGGACAGCGATAACTTCATTCGTGGTACGCCCTGAAATTTTATCACAATAATCGCCAATTTACAATCGATTTCTCAAAAATTGGCGAATGTGCCGGTGCAGATTTCCCGTGCGCATTTACAGAGACCGAAGAGGGCCTGGGCGAGGTGAATGGCCGCATGTTTGTGACCTCGGGTCACCTCTGTTTCGATGCCAACTCCATGGGCAAGAAGATTCAGGTTCGCTTTGCACGTGCTGCGACCCGTGGGCGCCCGCGCTTGTGCTCACTCTTGCCTCTCTCTCTACCTTTTTGTGTATTGCACGCGCGCGCGTGTGTGGCGTGTGTGCAGAAAATCCTCCCGTGGACCGACATCAAGGCCCTCGACACCACCAACGACGAGAAGCTCCTCGTCACCATCGGCGATGAGCAGGTGCGACCCACCTCTGCTGTGCGTGTGGCGCGGTGACACGGCGTGTGTTGCACGCAGGACTCAACTCACCATGATGGTTGCGTGCGCGTGGATCCTGCTGCATAGCTGGCGTTCCCCAAGTTTGGAGCGCGCCTCGAGGAGGCCTTCGAGTGCATCAAGGAACAGTGGGAGCAGCCGCACGACCAGGAGGAGACCGAGAACAGTGGCGCCTCCGACGAGGCCGATGCCAGTGCCAGTGCCAGTGCCAGTGCCGCCGATGCCGCGGCGCCGGCCGAGACCGCCAACCAAGGCGGCGAGGCCGAGGCCGAGGCCGAAGAGCGCCACGACGACGAGCACGGGGAGGAACACCACGAGGAGCACGACGGCGAGAAGAAGGGCAGCCGCCGCTCCCGCAGGCGACGAAAGAACCGCGGCAAGAAGGGACCGCACGGCGATGAGCACCACGACGACCACGCCGCCGCGCAGAAGAAGGCCGAAGAGGAGGCCGCTCTGAAGAAGAAGCAGGAACAAGAAGAGGAGGCCGAGAAGAAGAAAAAGGAGGACGAGGAGGCCGCCGCCGCCGCTGCTGCCGCGCAGAAGAAGGCCGAGGAGGAGGCCGAAGCCGAGAGGAAGAGGCAGCAGCAGGAAGAGGAGGAGGAGGCTGAGAGGAAGCGCAAGGAAGAGGAGGAGGCGGCCGCTGCCGCTGCTGCCGCCGCCGCGCAGAAGAAGGCCGAGGAGGAGGCCGAGGCCGAGAGGAAGAGGCAACAGCAGGAAGAGGAGGAGGAGGCCGAGAGGAAGCGCAAGCAGGCCGAAGCGGAGGCGGCCGAGGCCGAGCGGGTGGAGAGGGAGCGCCGGGAGGCCGAGGAGGCCGAGCGGAAGAGGCGCGAGGAGGAGGAGGCGGCCGAGGCCGAGCGGCAGAGGCTGGAGGCCGAGCGGCAGGAGAGGGAGCGCCAGGAGGCCGAGGAGCGGGCCAGGCGGGAGGAGGAGGAGCGGCTGCGACTTGAGGAGGAGGAGCGCCAGCGCCAGGCCGAGCTCGAGCGCCAGCAGCGCGAGGCCGAGGAGAAGCTGCGCCAGGAGGAGGAGGCACCTTGAATTGCTACCTGTCCGATCTCTCGTGACGATTCTTCTACCACCAAGATCTGAGGCTTCAGCCCTCAGGCACCTTCGTCACATGACATGCCCGGGTTGTGCGTGTGTAGAACTCTCAGCCTCACCACTTTCCCCCGCGCGCGTGCTGTGATGCAGGGCACCTACCTGATCCGCTACAGCGCGGAAGCGCCCGGGTTCATGGCCCTCACCGTCCTGCAGGACGGCGACCCCGCCATCAAACACTACCGCATCCAGCACAAGTACGTACCTCTCTTCCACGCGCCATGTTCCTTCCCCTCAGTTTTGCAGCGATGCCCCTTACTTACTTCCCGCCGCTATTGCGCTGCTGCCGCCAGGGCTGGGCTGGGCTTTGTACTGGGTAAGACCGAGTACAAGTCGCTGGCCTCCCTCATCAAGTCCAACAAGGACGAGCTCGGGCTCGAGGTAGGCGCACGTTCTTGCCCCCCCCCCTCCCCAATGCAAGGTCCATCGTAGTAATCGGATCTTGCGCGTGTGCAGCACCCGCTCTCCGGGTCCCCCTTCTCGACCATGCTCAAGGCCCACGCCGCACCCGTTCAGTCCGTCTACCACCAGGTCATCCTCACGTACGTCCCCTCCAAAAGGGCGTCTTTCTTGGGCGCTCCCAGTGCTCAACCTAAACGTAATCAACCCCAGGGAGGACGATTTGGACGACGGATCGGACGCGAGGAAGAAGGACAAGAAGAAGAGCAAGAAGGACAAGAAGGACAAGAAGGGAAGGAAGTAAGGCACTACTGTTTCCTGCCTTAAAACGGCCAGCGTGTGGTTTATTGCTTTCAAGCCTGCGGCACAAGCCAAAGCAGCAAACACGTTGTTGTTGTACTACACCACAAGAAAACGAGTCCTTATCAAAAAACGAAAGAGGTGGTAAAACAGAGAAGCAACCAAAGCTTACTTCTGGCGGGGGTTGCGCATGAAGATGGCGGCCGCGACTGCGGCGGCAGCCACCACGCCAACGGCGGCCGCCACGCCCACCCACGTGTTCCACGCTCCTCCGGCCTCCTGGGGTTGGGCAATGAGATGAGAGACCAAGATTGCGCGCGACACGCACGGGTGAGGGCTCTCATACCACGGTGCTGGTGGGGACGCTGCGAGGGGTGCTGGTAGCGGTCGTGGCGGTCGGGGTGGTCGGGGTGGTCGTCGTGGTCGTCATGGTCGCAGTGGTGGCCTGCACCTGCACGACCTCGGCCTCGATCTCGGCCTGGCGCGCACGCTCGACGGCGCGGGCGGCCTCGGCTTCGAGCGCGGCCTGCTTCTGCCTCTCGGCCTCGGCCTGCTCCTCGGCGCGACACTTCTCCAGCTCCTCGGCGCGCTTCTGCTTCTCCTCGGCCTCCTCGCGCTTGAGCTCGGCCTCGCGCCGCTCGCGCTCCTCCTGCTCCTGCTTCACCCGCGCCTCCTCCTCCTGCCGCTCCTTCTCTTCCTCCTCGCGCTTGCGCCTTTCCTCGGCCTCGCGCACCAGCTGCTCCTCCTTCTCGCGCCTCTCGCGCTCCTCCGCGGCCTGGCGCGCCAGCTCCTCCTCCTCGAGCCTCTGCCTCTCCGCCTCGTCGCGCTTCCGCGCCTCCTCGGCCTCGCGCGCCAGCTGCTCCTCCTTCTCGCGCCTCTCGCGCTCCTCGGCCTCGGCCTTCACCCGCTCCTCCTCCTCGGCCCGCGCGCGCTCCGCCTCCTCGTGCTTCCGCCGCTCCTCGGCCTCGTGCGCGAGCCGCTCCTCGAGCTCCTTGCGCGCCCGCTCCTCTTCCTCGGCCTTCACCCGTTGCTCCTCCTCGGCCCGCGCGCGCTCCTCCTCCTCACGCCTCCTCTGCTCCTCGGCCTCGCGCGCCAGGCGCTCCTCCTCCTCCCTCCGCGCGCGCTCCTCGGCCTCGGCCCTGGCGCGCTGCTCCTCCTCGATCCTCTTCTGCTCCTCCTCCTCGCGCCTCTTGGCCTCCTCCTCGGCCCGCACGCGCTCCTCCTCCTCCCGCTTGCGCTCGGCCTCCTCCTCCTCGCGCCGCTTCTTCTCCGCCTCCTCGGCCCGCGCGCGCTCCTCCTCCTCGAGCCTCTTCCGCTCCTCCTCTTCGCGCTTGAGTCGCTCCTCCTCCTCGCGCCTCGCCTGCTCCTCGGCCTCCTGGCGCAGCCGCTCGGCCTCCTCGCGGGCCTTGCGCTCGTCACGGCGGCTTGGAATGGGTGGATGGGGAAGGGGCAAGACACTTCATAGAGTGAAGGCGGCGCGAGCGCACCTCTTTCTTGCCCACGAGGAACTGGGTGGCCTGGTCCTTGGTGATATCGCCCCAGAAGCCCCTAAACGCAAACAAATAAAATAATGAATTGTCAGCTCACAACACAGAAAAGAACGAAGGGCATGGAGGCGGAGCGGGGGGGGGGACGGGCGTACTTCATGGAGATGGTCTTGATGGTGTTGTCGATGAAGCTCGAGTCCAGCGTGAAGGGACCGAACCACTCGAGCACCTTGCTGAACCACTCGATMGTCACCRCATCGTCCCGCGCTGCGATCGCAGGTTGGTCGAGTCGGGTCAGGTCACAGGTCAGCACCRSCGGTGGCGATGGCACGCCAAGGCGCAGCGCAGGTGGGTGGGCTCGGGGGTACCGAGGGCGAGTTTGAGGGCCTTGACGGGCAGTTGCTCGTCGAAGGGCAGTGAATCTTCGAACGCGTAATTACAGAAGKTGAAGAGCGCCATCGCGAACTTCTTCCACGGGAYCACCTGCGTGTTGCGTGTCGTGTTGCGTGTCGTGTCGTGTCGTGTGAGCGGGAGACAGGRCGTGCGAGTGGTGGYGCTTGCTGCTGCGCACCTCAAGGATCTCGTCGTCCTTCTTGAAGGACTTCTTCCAGAAGGTACGYCCATGCGCGTTGGTCTCGCTAATGCTCACGTCMACGATCACTGCCAGTAGTGTGCGRTAGTGCGRTRGTGCGTKGGTCAGCACGTGKGGCGTGTGGAACACGGGGGCRTCCAATGGATTTGGGTGGGGWGGGTATRTAGGTACCATCGTCGTCGAGGGCGTGCGAGTCCAAGATCTGCTGGAACGTGGGGCGCTTCTCGGGGTCGTAGTCGAGGCACTGCTTGATCAGCGTCGCCAGCTGCGGAGGGCACCTGGGCGGAATGGCCGGCCGCTTGCCATCGATCACCACGTGCTGGTACACCTCTGCAGGTGCGTCCATTCATATATTACACGTCAGCATCAATATATATATATATATACACACACACATACACATAGAAACATAGAAACATATACATATGAGGATTACACACGACAGGCTTATTGGAGGGGTTGTGCGGCGTACCTTCGAGGGTGGCGAAGCCCTCGGCTTGGTAGGGCACCTGGTTGGTGATCAACTCCCAGAGCACGATGCCAAAGCTGTGCGCGAACGCAAGGGAGACGGCGTATGTGAGAAGCGCGGTCATATGGGGGAGGAGACCCTTGTGGTCACGACTGGGCGAGGGGAGGGTACCTGTAGACGTCGGCCTTGGGTCCGTAGGGCTTCTGCGAGAGCACCTCCGGCGCCATGTACACTGCCAGCCAAAAAAGAAAGAGAAGAAAAAGAAAAAGAAAAAAGAAAACAAAGGGTGTCAGTCACCTCGCGGCAGAGGTGGGAGGCGAGGCGTGTCAGTAGTACCGGGAGAGCCGGCCTGTCCCCTGTTCTTGTCGGCCTGCAACACCCGCGACAGACCAAAATCTGCACAAAACCGCCCCGAGAGGTAGGTAAGTAGGCGCAAAAGTTTAAATAATTGCGTCGAGCAGCGGCGGCGGCGGTCGATGAGTGACGGCGGTCCGTACCGCCCACCTTCGCGGTCCAGTTCTTGTCCACCAGTATGTTGTGTGTCTTCAGGTCGAGGTGACTGGAGATCAGCCACGCAACCACGCGAAAAAAGGGGGGAAAAGAAAGGCCAAGCGGTGAGCGACACTGGGCGAGAACACGTCGAAGAAAATGAAGGGGGGGGGCGGAAATAGAGCGGGCGCGTACAGGATGGCGGGGTTGGAGAGGTGCATGGCGTTCATGGCGAGCGCCGTATCGCGTGCGAAGCGCATCCTCCGCTTGAAGGGTACCCGGTTCTTGGGATCGTGCAGCAGGCTGGACACGCTGCCCCTCTACAAAATGGATCACCAAAATGAAAAAAGAAAAAAGAAAAGAAAAGAGAACGAAGACGAAGGTGTTTAGCTAATATTGGATGAATGGGTGAAGTGGTCGGGTACCTCCATCAGCTGCGTGACCATGACGAGCTCGCGCTCCTTCTTGGAGTCATCGACGCACACGCCCATCAGCAGCACCACATTGGGGTGCGCCACTTTCCGCATGAGGGCGCACTCGTTCTTGAAGTCGTTAAGGATGGCGTCGATCTCCTCCTGCGACGCCCACTTGGGCGTGATGACCTTCACCGCGACCTTGTGACCGCGCAGCCTTTCCGGTTGCACAACAAACCCCAAAGCGGGAAATGTGTGTCAGTGCTTGATAAAGAATAGATAGATAATTGAATCAAAGGGGAAGGCGGGCCTCACCTGCCCTCGTAGACGGAGCCGTAGGCGCCCTTGCCCAGCTCCACCTCCTGCTTGATTTCGATCTCGTCCCGCTTGAGGTTGAGCGAGAAGAACTCCTGCGAGAACGCCGAGTCTGACGCAGCGCCCTGGAGCGACGAGCTCTGTTGCTGCGACATGCTATACAGCGTGGCCACGTTGAGGGTAGGTTGGTAGGTGGTGAAGTGAGCACAGGAAAGAGCATAAGCCAACACACCACGCCGTTCATCCATTCATTCACGGCGATGCGGAAGAGAGCGCACCTGCCCTCGAGGAACGGGTTGGCCGCCTTACGCGAGCGCAGCTCGGCGGTCGCCGTGCGTCCGATGCGCGCCTCGACCGAGTTGCTGATGACGGCACGGCAGACGCGCAGATGGAAAGAGAAAGAGAGAAAGGGGTGCGGTATTAAAGAGATGCAGAGGTGCGGGCACAACACGAGCTTGTGGGCGACGAGTGAAGAAGAACGGTACCGAAGGCCCACGGAGCCACCCGAGCCCGAGCGACAGAGCATGCTGTCGTCACTCACGTCCATGCCGCCAGCCTTACGCAGCTCTTGTCTATGGGAGCGTGATTGAGATTAATTGACGGCAAATGAAGAGGAACTGCAGGCGTGGCTGATGGATGGTGCCGCATGTGGAGACGTACCTTCGCGCTTGTTGAAGTGTCTCTACCAGCTTTTCACGCAGACTGACGTCGATGCGCACCAGTTCGAGCTCCTCGTCCTCAAGAGTTTTCATCTCGGCGAGCAGAGCAGGGTCGAGCTTGGCCTCGATCGTTTTGGCCACATGGTCAGCCAATTTCTGCTCGATTTGCGTCTTCTGGTGTTTGGTGGTCTCGATACTTCGCAGAATGTCGCGCACATCTGCTGTGTAGAATGGGGGATCATTTGATGCTCGCTGCTGCCCAAGAAAAGAAGACATCTTCTCTTTCAATCCCTAGATTGTGCCAAACCAATTGATAGTAACTACGCCAAATAATTATTATCATTTCTTTTTGCACGGCTACGACGATTTAATTTTCTGGAATGCGAAAAATGTCGAATAGCGAAATTTTGGTTCTTGAAAAAAACTGGGAAATGCATTTTCACCGAAGTGAAAAAGGACAGAATGATCAACACGAGCATAAAATGGAAGGGCGAACACGCACTAACTCTATATCGTTTCGATTGACAGCCACCAGGTGACGGACCAGCAGCCGCGGAGAGTGATCGCTTTTCGCCATCTCCACACCAGCAGTCTGCTCAATCCGTCGCGATTTCCACTTACCTCCCTCGATTTAATCTCGAATCACTCCTACTCGGCACGTATTGCTTGCAAGCATGGACAAGACGGGCTTCTCCCACCTGGTCGAGATCAAGGACCTCAAGCTCAGGCTTCTCAACAAGGTCTGCGCGCTGATGATCCACGAGCCGCGGTACTACGCGCCCGAGCCGTCGAAGACGCAGGCCGACCTGAGCCAGCTGCTGACCGAGATCGCCGCCCGCGATCCCGAGTTCGTGTGGAAGGTCATCCTCTACGTGCGCGATGAGCTCAACATCCGCTCGACCGCCAACTGGTCCCGGTCCCTTCCCGCCGCCCTCCGTACCGCCGTCCAGCACAAGTTCCTCGAGTTCGACGACTACCAGCTCGCCAAGTACAACAAGGAGAACGCCCTCAAGAAGAAGGCCAAGCTCGCCAAGGCCAAGGCCAAGGCCCAGACCGACGCCACGACWGCCGACTCGGCCTCGGCCTCGGCCKCGACCGCCAGGTCTTCGAAGAAGGGTGGTCGGCCGGTCCCGGCAGAGAAGGCGCAGGAGTCGGCCAAGCCYGCGRCGAYGAAGAAGCTGACGCTGAAGCAGCTGATCMGGAAGGTGCACGTGGCGGAGCCGGCGAACGCGGTGTGCGCGCTGCTGGGCAAGAAGTACCCGGAGTCGCCCGAGGCGTTCGCGAAGATGGGCCTGGCGGGCGAGTTCGACGCGACGCTGGCGGGCAAGCGGATGAAGCTGCCGGTGCCCGTGACGTGGGAGACGCAGCTGTCGGCGCTGGGCAACCAGCACAGCACGTGGCAGATGCTGATCGACGAGAAGAAGCTGCCGTTCATGGCCATGCTGCGCAACCTGCGCAACCTGATCGTCACGGGCATCTCGCCGGAGCACCACGAGCAGATCCTGGCGCGCCTCACCGACGAGCGGTCGGTCACGGGCTCGCGGCAGCTGCCGTGGCGCTTCCTCTCGGCCYACCAGGCGATCGACATCGACCTCGAGAAGCTGATGAACGACATGCTCGACCACGACGGGTCCAAGTACAAGGTGGTGCAGGTGCCGGTCAAGGGCAAGAAGGGCCGCCAGATGGCGGCCAACCGCACCATCCGCAAGCGCGTSATCATCCCCGTGCACATGCCYGACCTGCCGCTCATCCGCCGCTACCAGGAGGCCATCGACACCGCCATCCGCCTGGCCACGCTCCACAACCTGCCGCCSGTCGAGGGCCGCACGGTCATCTTCTGCGACGTGTCSGGCTCGATGCGCCAGCCGTGCCGCTCGTGCAAGGGCGGCCTCGGCACCGGCATCCAGCAGGCCTTCGAGATCGCCATCCTGCTCGGGCTCATGCTCCAGTCCTGCTGCGACGAGGTCGACTTCCGCATCTTCTCGTCGCCGCCGCGCGACGGCASCAAGTGCCACCTCTCGGTACCGCTCGTCGAGAACACSATCCTSGACAACGTCAAGCGCGTCRCCAAGGAGTCGGARAAGCTGGGCGGCGGCACCGACTTCCCGTTCGACTACCTGGAGGACCTCATCGCGCGCAAGGAGAAGATCGACAACTTCGTCATCCTCTCTGACATGATGATCGCGCCCGGCCGCGGTGAGATGGCCCAGGGCAAGACGACGGTGAGCGCCGTGCTGGACAAGTACCGGCGCGAGGTCAACCCCGACCTCCTCTTCGTCTCGGTCGACCTGTGCGGCAGCGGGTCGGCGCTGGTCGAGGTGAGCGAGGGCAAGCACCCCAACGACATGCTCATCTCCGGCTTCTCCGACGGCATCCTCAAGTTCATCGCCCAGCGCGGCGCGACCAACAAGCAGCTCGAGTATGTCGAGAACATCGGCCAGGCCAAGCGGCTCGGCTACAAGAAGCCTCGCCG
>CACVKS010000083.1:0-27819 GCA_902749335.1 Acanthamoeba triangularis
GCAATGGGTTGTCAGCCCTTTCCTCCCCTCCCGCCACTGCGCGAGAGCTGCGGATTTGTGTGTTGGGGGTGGGCACCTGAGCGATGAAGTTGGTGAAGGGGGCGGCGTTACGGTTCCTGAACTCGTGAGTGCACACCAGCCCGACCACCAGCCCTTTCGCTTTGCCCTCTGCAGCTGCTCCCTCCATCTTGTTTGCGTTTAGATAAAATGACGCCGCCAACGTTGCAGAGTGTGGCCCCACTCCCTGGGCTCGTGCCACACGGCCCGCCCCTTCGGCTTTTCTCCTCTTTTCCCCTCCAGCTGCCCAAGGCCAGCCAAGCACCACACGAACTGGACACCGCACTCACTCGCCGGTGCCGCCGGTGGCCGGCGGTCCAAGTCAAGGAGAAGCAAGATTTATCAAAGATAGAAGGAATTTCACCGTCGCTTGCTGGGCACAACCTCGCCCTCGATGAATCCGGCGCCGCGCCGGCCCTCCTCCTGGAAATCGTCCGCGCGAATGGAATCGTCGGTGGTGATAATGGCCTTCTTGTAGCGCTTCGTCGAGTAGAACTTGCCGCGACGCGGAGCTCGCTTGAGCTTGCCCTCGTAGTTCATGGTGTTGACCTTCGTCACCGAAACGCCGTAGAGCTGCGAGATGTAGTTTTGGAGCTCGACCTTGGTGATGTTGGGCTGCACGCGCAGCACGAACTTGTTGGAGGGCAGGTTGCGCGCCGGAGGCA
This sequence comes from Acanthamoeba triangularis, assembly GCA_902749335.1. Taxonomy (NCBI): domain Eukaryota; phylum Discosea; order Longamoebia; family Acanthamoebidae; genus Acanthamoeba; species Acanthamoeba triangularis. Next base: position 723 of record CACVKS010000083.1, read on the forward strand.
TCAGCGTAAGCGGGATGTTGGGCAGCCAGTACTTCGTCGGGTTCAGCTTCTCGAAGCGCCTCATCTTCTTCTCCTCAATTCTATCAATTCAGATTATCTTTTTATTTCTTCCGTTTCCCTCTTTTTCCCGCTCTTCGCTAGCGTATTTATAACGAAACCAAAAATTTGAAAACGAAATGAAACCAAAAAAAAAGTTGTGAAACGAACAACTTTATCTTGTTGGTGGCACCTCCAGCCACATGAGGTCGTGGGCCGCCCCTACAGGCCCGCCAAAGACCTGGCCCGCCTCCTTCACCATGTCCTCAACGCTCTCCTGGTGAGGTGGTGAAGAAGGAGATTTAAAAAAATGTCGTCGGGTGCGTTCGCCACAAGAAGAGAAGGCAGGGACAGCGGGCAAGAACGCACCTCACCGGGAGTAGTCGCGCGAGCGCTGAAGTGGGTGAGGATGAGCTTCTTCGCGCGCAGACTCTTGGCGAATCGCCCCGCCATGGCTGCGTTGAGGTCGGTCGTTAGTGATCAATGAATGAGCAGCCCGACCGCCCACATGTAGAAGGGGGCACGCACCAGCCGTTGAGTGTCCTCGCTTGTAGGCTTCGCTGGCGAGTCGGCGGGGGAGGGTGCACTCGTGGATCAGCAGATCGGCCCCCCGGCCGATCTCCACGATGCCACTCGAGTCGCAGGTGTCCCCCAACACCACCAGCTTCCGGCCCACCTTGGGCGGACCCACCACCTCCGACGGATGCAACTGCGACGCACCGCGAGTTCGCTGGTGAGTGGCACTGTCGGTCTAGCGTTGAAGGAAGGCGAGGCCCGCGTCGTACCATGGCGCCGTCGGGGAGGACGACGGAGCGTCCCGACTTCAGCTCTTTGTAGAGGGGACCGGGAGGGAGGCCCTTGGCGACGCACAGACCCACGTCTATGGTGCCCTGCGAGTCGGCCTCCTGCACGACGTAGCCCCAGCAGGGCACCTTATGGTGCAGCGGCCCTGCTCGCACGCTGATCTGCGGTTTGTTGGGGGGGAGGGGAGGGGCACAGTTAGGTGTTCACTTTACCTTTATCGCGGGCAGCCGCGTATATCACAAGTGGCGACTGGCATCAACGAACCTTCTTGTCGGAGAAGACGTTCCACGTTCCCGTCGCTTCGTCCATCGGTATGTCCGTGTCCCTGGTGGCACCAACAAAAATAAATAAACAAACAAACAAATAAATACACTACACCATGTCAAAGCTAAACAGAACAAGGCCATCAAGGGCAATGTGTGCACCTGAGCCTGGGCACATCGGGCTTGTGCTTGGCTTGTAGGCGAGGGTCGGCGGATACGAGCTCGTGGATGAACACGGGCAGGTCGAGCGTGGGCCGCGTGGTGTCGAGGAGGGTTCGCACATAGCGGCGAAGGCCGGGCGGGCCATAGATGTGGAGCGGCTGCACCCGCTGGCTCTCCAGGCCGCAGCAGATCCCGTGCACGACGCCGCCCAGACCCATGATCTGTCGCGTCGCACACGACACGCCCCGCCAAGCGTGAGTCGCGTGCTGGTGCGTGCGGCGTGGGGCGGGTGCGGGGGCCACGTACGTGATCGCCGTGGAGGTGTGTGATGAAAATGTGCTCCACGCTCTGGAGCGTCAGCCCGGGGCACTTCATGAACTGGTGCTGCGTCGCTTCACCGCAGTCGACCATTATCGTTCGGCTCTCTGTGTGCGGTGGCCGATCAGCCGAGGCGCCGCCAGGCACACAAGTGGTAAAGGTCTCGTTAAAGAAGAAGTGGCAGGCACGGACCGAGCTTGATGGCGATGGAGGTGACATTGCGCTCAAGCGAAGGCACACCCGACCCCGTGCCCAGGAAGGCCACAGCCATGCCCCTGAACTCTGTACGCCACACAGGAAAAATTAAAAAACATTTATTAAAATTATTAAATTTAAACAAAAATCAAATGTCGAATGGAAATTCTAATTAATCGGTGGATCCCCTCTCGACTCGAGAGAGTTTACCTTGATGAGGCTCCGGCGGCACCGTCGGGCGCTGTGGAGAGGCAGCGCGCGAAGAGGAGAGGAGGGCACTAGCATGAAATGAGCGTCGGGGTGCGGAGCAGCCAAAAATAAGCGCCGTCGGTGGCAGTCGCAACCGTACTGCCGCCGGCGCCCTTGTGTGCGGGGCAAGGCCCGATGTCATCATGCGCCCTCGTCGCATCTCTGCGATTGATTTGTTTTCCGTATATTGTTTTACGTTTTCCCTTTTCTCTTTCTCTCTTTTCCTGACGGCCGGAGAAAAGCGCAGGCACCCCACATTGCACGACTACACCACACGACACGCGCGGCTCACGCTCGGACGTTTCGTCGTGTCGTGAGGTCAGCGCCGCGGTGCCCGCTCCGGCGCGCGCACGTCGATTTCTCTGCCGCAGGCCCCTGAGCGTGTTCTCCTTTGGGGGGTGGCTGCGTAACAACAAACACGCTTGTCTATGAAGCAGTAGTCGAAGAAGATGTACAGGCTAACGACACATAACACCACACAATATTTTTTTGGACGTCACACGGCGTCGGGGAGGGAGCTCTAATTGTCGGCTCGGCTCAGCAGGCGCTGGTAGACTGATGAAAAGAAGAAGAAGGGGTGATGGTCAGTCCTGAAGAGAGGGGGAAGGATGAAGGAGAGCGTACCCTCCTTGAAGCGATCGCGGCTGGCCGTGCAGTGGACCAGCTGGTTCTCCAGCATGACGGCGCGCTCCTTCAGCTCGACGGCACCGAGGGCGAACAGCTCCGAGAATCGCTCGTCCGTGAGCTTACGGAAGTGGTCCGTCACCTCCCCGCCCAGCCTCTGAAACCTGCGCAAGGCAAAAGTAGTGCGTGAGGCACAGATCAACGCGGGTGGTGGCGAAGGTGGGCGGGCAACGTACATGGGGTCGAGGAAGAAGGCGTTGAGCTTGTTCCGGACGTACTTGACGAAGAAGAAGCGGATGCCAGCGAAGAGTCGCGCCGACATGGTGCACACTTGGTTGTAGGCCGATTCACCGATCCTGCGCGACCGGCTCACCTCGATGTTCACTTCACCAGCGGCGTACGTCGAATGCACCCAGTCAGGCGTTAACAAGGGTAAGTACGTTGGTGTTGTTGTCAGTGTTGATCATGCGAGGCAGGAACGTACTGGCGCTGCCTTCGTTGCGTTGCATCATCTGAGTGACTCGCTCATGAGTCTGTGCAGCATCCCTGGCGAGATAGTCGTATCTTCAATCATCCCGCCACACAACATTATCATCGCCATGGTGATGATCACCATAATATATATGACCAAACGTGAGCAACCAAAAGGGTAAGAAGGACCAAAGAATGGAGGGAAAAAAGGAGGGAGCGGAAGAGCGCACTCTTTGCCGAGATCGGAGAGGCCGGTGAGCAGGTCCCAATCGAGGATCTTGGTGAAGGTCTCGAAGTCGTCCATCAGCTTCGACCGACAGAGCTCCTCCACGTTGTCGATGAACCCACCGTAGACGGCGCGCAGCTCCTTGATGAACGGCTCGTAGACGTTGAGCACGCCGCTCTCGCCTCCCTTCATGACCGAGATGCCGATGTCGCACAGGCGCTTGAACACGTACGAGCAGCGCGCGAGCACCACGTCGATCAACGGCTGCAGCTCCTTGCGGGCCTTGATCTGAACAATATCGCTTGCCTGTGGTACCGAAGGATCAAAGCGAGCGAGCGAGAGAATTAGACTCGATTGGTCGCGTCGCGAGCGGTCTGGGCGCCGCAAGTGCAAGGGGAAGAGTGGGGCAGAGATTACCGCTGTTTCGAACACCGGCACGTTGTGGTACTTGGACGTGCCAATGGCCGACGCCACCTCGTGAATCGAAATGAAGGGGAACTCTAAAACGAAGTAAACATGAGCGCGTTTAGCGAGAGGGAGAGAGAGAGAGAGAGAGGAAGAGAGAGGCCACCCTGAAGCGTACCTTTGCTGTGGGCGACGTATTCGAATTCGTTGAGCAGGCGCTCGTACTGGGCGCCACCGTAGATCTTGTAGTGGCTGTTCTGGATGTCGTATTCGATGCCATGGGCCGGCCACTCGCCGATGCCGCTGGCGGCCTTCTCCTCCTGCAGGGTCTCGCCGAAGGTGTCGGGGCTGCCGATGATCGAGCCCTCGAGGAGACGCTCGATCAGGAGGATGAACGACTGCACGTAGCGATTCACCTTGTTGCGCAGCAGCTCGAGGTTGTTCGACTCGAGCTCACGCCTCACCATTTGCAACTCCTGAGGTGAATCGAACGCGAGTAGTGAGCACACATGCGACTTGCTTATTGGGAGAGGGGTATGGGTGAAGGTGGTGCGACGACGCACCCGCTCGCTCTCCTTGCAGATGTTGTCCAGCATGTGGAGGGTGGGCGGCACGCTCGCGTAGTACTTCTCGGTGAGCATGCGCTCGAGATAGGCCTTCACGCGGTGGAACCCCACCTGCTCGGCGAAACTAGTAGTGGTCACACCCGCTTCGGTTAGCCCATGAACGCATTCACGAGGATCCAACACACACACGGTTCACTCGTACTCTCGCTCGTCGAACTTGATTTCGAGGAGACGACGGAAGTCGTCGAGGTAACACTCCTTGATCCCGTCGCGGAAGCGCTCGCTGTCGAGATTGCGGCGCACGGGGAGGGAGATGAAGAAGGGCTTCTTGCCCTCGGGCAGGTTCTCGCCCATCAGGTACTTGGCCGCCGACTCGGGCGTGCGCAGCTCCTTCACGCGGTTGTCGAACTTGGTGTTCACCAGCACGGTGCGCGAGAAGGTGGGATCGAAGCGGCGCACGATCGGCCGCGACGACGTGTTGGCCCACTCCACCGTCGATTGCTCCAAGCAAACGATGATGCGGTTCGCGGGCTGCATCAGCCGCTCGACCATGCGCTGGATGTCGGCTCGCAGTTTTTCCTGCGACAAAGAAAGGGGTGAGTCTACTACTCGAGAGAGCGGGGGCCAGAGGGAAGGGGGCGTACATCGCCTCCGAGGCGGAAGCCGGGCGTGTCGTAGATGGTCAGGTTGGCGCAGTGGGCGTACTCAACGCGGAGAATGATGGGCGCGGCGCTGACGTGCTCCCCACGGCCGGCCTTCTCGTTGGTCCGCCTCACGATCTCGTGGACCAGGTCCTCGATCGGTGTGTCGCGCGGCTCCCACGTATCTGAGCAGGAGGAGCGAGGGGGGCGTCAGGCGCACTGATGCGCCCCAAGTGCAGAGGGCGTGTGTTCGATACGTACCGGCTTCGGCTGCCTGTTGTCCCGCTTCGCCTTCGTTGTAGGCGTTCTCTCTGCGGAAGCGGCAGTTGGGGATGTCCCTCTCCGGATTGTTGATCATCTGCAGGATGAGCGGCCTGCGCGTGCCGATGTCTGGAGAGGTCGGTGCGCTAGTGAGAAACGGAACGGGGCAAGTGAGGAGCAGCGTGTTAGGTACTGGTTTCGACGATGTTGAACTGGAAGCCGAGCAGGGCTTCGATGAAGCTCGACTTGCCGTCCGATTGCATGCCGACCACCACCAGCTCGGGCGTCTCGAACTGAATCCCGAAACTGTGCAAAAAAGAGAAAACGAAAACGAAAACGAGTCAATAAAGTACGAAGACGAAAGAAGAGAGAAGGAACCCGGGGGAGGGGGGAGGGGAAACGAAACTCGTGGGAGATGCACTGGAGGTCGTTGAAGAGGGCGTAGAGCTCGCGGTTGGAGTCGTGGGTCGACTGTTCGTATTTGTCTATCTTCTCGGCCTCCTGATCGAGCTTGCCGCGCACCATGCGCGCCCAGCTTTCCTCCTCCTCGCGCTTCCGCTTCCGCTCCTCCTTCCTGCGCCGCTCCTCCTCCTTCATCTGCTGAATGGCCGCCGCCACCGCGTCCTCGCTCATCGGCGCACCACCACCACCCTGCACGCCAAGCCCCGCGGCGTAGGACGACGTCGGAGCCACGTACGGCGAGCCGCCACCGGGCTGGGTCTGCTGTTGCGGCGGCTGGAGCTGTTGCTGCTGTTGGTGACCAGCGCCGGCGGCGTGATTGGAGGGCGACTGGCCGGCGGAGAGGGGACCCTGCTGCTGGGCGGTGGCGTTCGGCGAAAACGGCGAAGTCGATGACGACGACGGAGCCGAGTAGCCATTTCCGCCTCCGACGCCGACGCCGCGGGCGTTGGGCGTGAAGGCGCGCGGAGGCGAAGTGCGCTGCTGCTGTCCAGCGATGGACGAAGGCGACGTAGAGGAAAACGCGGTGGAGAAAGGAGACGAAGACGAAGACGACGATGAAGAGGAGGAGGAGGAAGAACCTGCGGAGGAGGAGGACCCTGAGAGGGAGAAGAGGTTGGGGCGCTTGGCCTGAGGCGGCTGGGGCTGGTAGGGCTGCGTCTGGGTCTCCTGCTGGGTCACGTTGGCGCCCGGTGGGGGCTTGCTCACCGAGCGCGAGGCGGCCTGCTGCGTGAGCCCGCCCGACCGCGGCGTGTCGAAGTGGGTCGGGATGCCGGGCGTGGTGCGCACGTAGGCTGGCAGTTGTTGCGTGGTCTGCTGGTTCTGGACCGAGTTGGTGGTGTTGACTTGGTTGTTCCCTGTCACGAGAGAAAGCCCATATCGAAGATTTGTAGCAGATGAGACGAACGTTGGCACCGCGTAGAGGCGCGAGCCGCAAGGAAGGAGTTACGCGTTTTGCGAAAGAGATGGAGATGGAGATGAAGATGAAAAAGATAGCACGCACCTTCACGTTGCTCTTGGTCAATGGCTTGGAAGGCGAGCTTCATCTCCTCCTCTCCGATGGGTGCGTAGTCAACCTCCGGCTGTGACATTATTGTAGTCCAAGATTTACGTTTTCTGATTATTATCGTTGTTGCCGCGCTCACCCTCCTTCTTTTCCTTCGACTCGCTACGCGCTGGCCGTTGCACTACGTTCAATCTTCCTTCGTGTAGGAGTACTCTTGTTTGGCGGGCTTCTCTTTCTCCGTCGGATCTAGATTACTGGAAAATATTCAACTTTTCGGACCTTACGCGAATGTTTTTGGAACCGAAATTTCGTTGTGCCGCTTCGCGCAAGTGTGGACGTCCTTGTGAAAGGAAAAGAGAAAGAGAAAATAAACAACAACAACAAGAGAGGGTAGTGTTGTTGGATGCACAAGATTTGGTCCTCTTCCGTCGTTGACCCACTCTCTGTGGACACATTTTCGCAGGCTAGAGGCTCATGGCGTGCGTACGTCCGCAAGGATGTCGGGCACTCCTGCATCAAGGTACGGCGCAGTGCGGACGCCCACCCGTAGTGGTCATAACAACTCCTTTACGTGCTTGTCACAGAATATGTGCAGGCTGTTCGTCACCAAGCACGGGTTCACCATCAACACGAGCGATGTTGACGCTGAACAGTGGACCGCAATTGATAGCTCCCGGCAGCAGTGCAAGGTGAGCTTCGCCTTTGAGTTCTCGCACACCATCGTCGATGTACGCTACCAGGACGAAGAGGAGATGTACCGCACCCCACGCTGCTCCCCTCTACCGCGCTTTCTGAAGCGAACACTCAACTGTGGTCATAATCACAGCTCGCTATGGAACCGGCTGGGCAAAGTGATGGCTAAGTACAGAGTACTAAGGTCTATGACAGGTACTGATTTTGATTGATTCGCTACACTTAGACGCGGGCTGGTCACTGACGCGTTTCTGCGTGCAGAACCACTGCCGCTGAAGATGAGGCGGGCCTACGAGCTCAAGGAGTCCACACTGTACATTCCTGAGCAGCGCTTACGTGTGGCTTACTTGCGGATGACAGCGCCAGCCGAGGCCATCATGGAGCTCATCCGTCTCATCGCACAAAGCCACGGCATGAACATCATCGAATCCAACTCACGTGCCTCACCTCCTCCTTCCATTTCACCAACGCCGCCGACCACTCACATACACCTGTATATGCACCGCCTGACCTCCACCACCCAGACCAAACCATAATGACGCTGGGCAATAGATGCACGTTCCGGTTGACGGAGGGGACGAACAAGCGCATGCAGCGCATCATTAGGGTCACGCACACGGTCGGGTGGGAGCTGTGGCGGTCGCGCGACTGGGAGGCTGCGGCCGAGGAGTTCTTCCTGGACCTGGGCATGGCCCTGCGCCGACGCCGCTTCCTGGACGTCGTCACCATCTCGCCGGAGGTGCGGGAGAAGATCATCAAGAAGGGCAAGATGAAGCGGCGGATGAGCATAGTCGACTCGCGAGGCCGATCGTCATCCCTGTCCGCCAGCGCCCCTCCCGCCGTGCGGGCAGTCTCCCGCCTGAATCGATCCTCTACCTCCGCCAGCGCGCTCGTGATGAACAGAGGCCCCTACACCTCGTCGCCCTACAGCATATCTTCCTCTTCCGGTTCGCCTCGAGCCCTCAGTGAGTCTTCAGACGGTTCTGAGTTCAACCCCTTCTCTGGTATCTACCCCCCTCCTACATTGGGCTCTTCTCACTGCGCCCTAACACTTCCTCTTGCGGTCGGCGCGCAGAGTCACTGGAGGACATCAGCCTGGCCGACGACCATTAAGCCGTGCAAGAGAAAGAACAACAAGAAGAAGACGAAGACGAGAAACGCGTTTGTCTTTTCACCTTCTACCTTGCTTGTGTGTGGGGAGGAAGTGCTTTAGGGAAGGTTGGGCTGCGGGGTGAGCCTGAGGTAGGGGGTGACCTCGGTGACGCCCTTGGGGAACATGTTCTTGGCGTCCTCGGTGGAGATGGTGGGCAGCACCACGCAGTCCTGGCCCTGCTCCCAGTCGACGGGGGTGGCCACCTTGTAGTTGTCCGTCAGCTGCAGCGCATCGAGCACGCGCATTACCTCCTTGAAGTTACGGCCTGCGCGTACCCCCGTCCGAATGATCAGCTCCGAGCGGCACCAATGCAACACGACACGACAGGACACAAGGAGAGGAGGGTACCGGTGGCAGCGGGGTAGGTGAGGTTGAGGCGGACCTTGTTGTTGGGGTCGATGATCCAGACGGTGCGGACGGTGAGCTTGCCGGCCATGGTGAGGGGCGAGTTGGGGTGGATCATGCCGTAGGTCTCAGCCACCGTCCTGTCCGGGTCGGCCACGATGGGGTAGTTCACCGTGCAGTTCTGCGTCGATTCAATGTCCTTGACCCACCCTGGTGCACATGACGCAGCGGTTGAGTTGAAGTCGCTGACTGGGCTGAGAGCTGGAGCAGAGCCCGCGCAGGACACACGGTACCGTGGTGATCGTCGACGTTGTCCACGCTGAGGCCGATGACGAGGGTGTTCCTCTTGGCAAACTCGGGCTGCAGCTTGGCAGTCATGCCCAGCTCGGTGGTGCACACGGGCGTGTAATCTACATGTAGCGAACGGGAATGGTGGGAATTTAGGAAGATTTCTTGAAGAGGTGACGAGGGTGATGCGGGAGGCGAATGCGTAAACGTGAGGTCCATTTGTGCATGCGTACCACCAGGGTGCGAGAAGAGGACGGCCCACTTGCCCTCCTTCCACTTGTGGAAGCTGATGCGACCCTGAGTGGAATCAGCCTCGAAATCAGGGGCAGTGTCGCCCAGACGAAGGTAGTTCTGCTGCGCCATCTCGGGTATCGTGCGAATCAATAAATAGATGACAGCTCAATCAATAAATAACGATGAGACTCACAAGAGCTGGGGACCAAGCAGTACTGCCGCGGCTGGCCAACAGGCGCGTTGGTGTCACCGAAACCGAAAATTGCGAGCGAGAGCCGAAAACACGCAACGATCAGCCGCGCTTTGACCAGCAACTGGGGTGTCGGCCGCGACTTCTACGCCCGTCTGTGCGGAGCCGGACGTTGTTGCGGCGTCGCGGTCGGACGTAGTGAGTGGGAGACTGGATTGAGGTTTATCAAATAAAGTGGTCAACTGGGGTTCCTTCACAACAGGCAGGCAGCCTCACTCGTAGAGGACGTCCTCCGCAGCACTTCGCAAGTAATCGAACTGGTGCACCTCGGCCACGTCAAGGAACTCTCGCATCCTTGAATCACGTGACGACGAGCAACATGTGAGAGAAGAGGCAAAGGCAAACAACTGTGACAGTGCGTACCTCTTCCTGAACTGAGCCGGGGGGATGCGCGGCACGAACTCGGACGTGGAGCACTTCTTGCACCGCACGCCCATGAAGTCGGCCTTGACGGTGGAGCATTTCTTGCACGTCACGTCCTGGAACTGGTACGCCAGACTGCAGCGATCGAGGTGTCGGAGGAGCGAACAATGTATGAATGAGAATCGCTCGCGAGTGCGTGTGTGGCCTCAACTAAAATGTGAGCGCGCACGCACCAGTGCTTCTGGAAGATCGAAACCAGGCGCATCTCCACCTCCTGCTTGTCGATGCCGTGTTTGCAGTACATGCACCTCCAGCCTTCATCGCCTGCGGGTGAAGAAGGGATGAGCACCACGATCACCTTCCATAACAGAGGTAGGGCCTGGGCGTGAGGTTTAGGTGTACCTTGCAGCAAGTCTACATCGCGCAGCAGGTCGACATCCCGCGTGGCCGAGCAGAAGGTGCAGATCACGGGCAGGCGGAACGATTGGCACGGCTCCTGGTATTGCGCCTCTTGCGAGAACGGCATCACGTTGATGAGCTTCAACAAGCTCTTGCGCAGCTTGTCGGTCTGCCAGAGAAGAGAATGGGAGCGTCGAGGAGTCAGATCATGCTCGTGCTCTGCGCAACAGCGTGGGGTTGTGTTGTGATAGACGGGGGAGGGGTTGCCTGTGGTCGCAGGGTCTTGTCGATGGACATGGCGTGCGAGACGAACTTGACGAACTCCAGCGTCGGGTTCTTGTCGATGGCCTTGGAGATGGCGAACGATTGATACCTGCGGGCGTCGTTGTCAGCGGCTAGTGGTTGTGCGATGCGATGCGATGTGATGGCGTTGAGAGCAAAGACGCGGGTTCAAGTAGTACCTTCCTCGTCGCCTCTTCTGGTCCTCGGAAATCTCGATGGTGATCTTCTGGATGTCCTGCACGAGGGTGAACAGCTTCTGCATGAATCGGAGGGGAATGATCTCCTTGAGCGCCTTCACCTCGGAGGCCTCCTCGTCCTCTTCCGAGTACACTCGCTGATCGAGAACGTTCGCTCGCTTCCCAGTGCTCGTCTCGGACGCATCGCCCACTGTGGACCGCGCAAGAGGTATAAATAAAAGCAACCTGCCAGATTGCGCATAAGGAAGGGGAACGTACAGGTCTTTCTGTCCTTTTGCAACTTGTAGTGCAGCAGCCTGTTCTTGTGTACGCTGAGGATGAAGGAAGAAATGGCGATGATGAAGTGGTCTTGCAGCTTCGTCGGCAGGAATTCGGCCATGTTCCAGTGCGAGATGATCGACTCTCCATCCCTGTTCCACATCGTTCCGTGAGTCGAGTGATCGGCCATCGAGCACAGCGGCGCGGATGTGCGTACCCCTTGCTCTGGGACTGGGATTCACTCTGTGACTGAGAGCCGTTCTCCTCACCCATTCGATCGGCCGTCACCGCCACATTTTCCTTGTCGATGGCGGGAATGCCTCCGTGGTTGGCTCTGTCCTTGAACAGCAGCGTGGCCCTATGAGCACGATCAGGCAAAGAGGTTAGCATCCCAGCTGAATCGTGTGAACGAATGGACAAGCAAAGGGGGTACGTACCAGTATTGGCGTGGCTCCAGCACCAGCGACTTGAACATCGGGTTTTTACTGGTGGAGGAGGCAACAACAGGGTCAGTATTGTGCCCGCTGGGGAGCGCGGAGGGAGGATAACATACCGTGTTTCGCCGAGTATGTAGTTCATGTACTGCTCGGCGCTTTCGAGTTCAGGCTTGTTCGTGCTGATGATGATCTTGTTGAAGGTGGCATAGACGATCTTACCGCCCAGGTGCTTGAACTGGGCGATGAGGTGGAGGAAGACCTTGCGCATCAGCAGCTGCACGTATCGGTGGATCGCGGGATCGTAGAGCAGCGAGCGCGTGTTCGAAAGCCAGCGGTAGAAGTGCGTGACCAACACGTCGGCGTAATTGTTGCCCTGGTTGCAGTCGCTATCCCATCGGCCGAGCATTGCCTTGAGCATGCTAAAGGCCTTGCCACAGCCCGAGGCTTCGTCCACCCGCAGCACCTGATGTAGGGCCAAGAGTTGGGATCCCGTCCAATCCGAAGACATGCAACGCGAGCCGAGAGAAGATCGGGCAAAAGGTCAAGACGTACGTCGCTTCCCGTGAAGCTGAATGTGACGACGTTGTCGGCGGCAGTGCCCTCAATCTCGTGGATACGGTTGGATTCCAGCACAGTGTTCATCGCCAGCAAATGGATGTTCAATTCGGCGCAGATGCAGCTGTAGCAGTCGGGCGTCACCACCTCAGGATAGAGCTGCGCGAATGAGAGAGTGAGGGAAACTGCGCGACGGAGGTTCCTCTGCCGTATGGGGTGTGAGGATCAGGCGAACCATTTCGTCTGTGGTAGCCATGGAGTCGAAGAAGTTGTCATCGCCCTCCTTGCCGGCAAAGTCGGGCCGCTCTCGCTCGGCCGCCCACAGCACTTGGTTGTCTTTCTTGAGCATGCTGGAAGTCGTACGCCACGGAAGGAGTGGGTTACACCGCAAGAAAGACAGAACAAACAGACGAGGGAGTTACCGCGCAAACAAGATATCGGAGATGAGGACCATGCAGTCCGAGGTCATGTTGCCGATGGGCACGTTAGCATAGTTGCACATCCCAACCTGCGACTCCCACCACTGGGCCGAGTCGCTGTGATGGCGAGAGGGACGATGTCAGCAGCAAGTTATTGCGCCCATATGTTAAATTGCGGGACAGTACCCGAAGCGAGAGATGAGGACGTCAGCGGCGTAGTCTTCCCAGGCCAGAGGATAGTTGTTGTCCCGCTCGTTGCCGGGGATGGCGGTACGAGGGAACTCGCGCATGGCCGGGAAGTACGACTCCAGGCGGTCCTCCTCCACAGCCGTTTGCGTGATCTGCGCAGCAAGAGCGGTTTCGTAAGCGGGCAGCCCAGCTTCGGTCTTGCTTTTGGGGATTGGGGGGTGTACCAGCACGGTGGGCTTGTGGGATTGCTCCTTGTATTCCTTCAATCGCTTGTTGACGGACCGGAGGGCCTCCGTAACGCTCGTAAAGCGCTGTACGTCGTGCTCCCTCTCGGGCAGTTTGTCTTACATGGCAAGTGTCAGCTGAAGTAGCTGACAGTCACAGACAGAACCGAGGGAGGGCGGTACCGGAGAAGCGCTTTTCCACCCCCTTCGTGGCAGTCAGGTTGCGGGTGTAGGGATGAATCACGAGGACGTGAGCCTGCTTGCGCGCGTCCTCCGAGCCGGGAGGTGCCCAGGATGGGAAGATGCCAATCATGCCGCGCTTGCCGTCGGTCGAAAAGCTGCAGTAGAGGTAGATGTTGTGGTAGCGGTCGGCCTGGTTGCTCAGATACGGCTGCGCGACCGCCGTGCTCGCCGGCGTCGGCGCAACCTTGAAACCGCCCTCCGCCGGCATGAAGTCCAACTGCAATGGAACAGATCACGTAAGTACTCGAAGCAAGCAAGCCCAACGCAAACGCAGAACAAAGTGATCATCACGTGCCTCGAGCAGTGAGAAGATGTCGCTGTCCTGCCTGCGTCGCTCCTTCTTCGCTGCGGGCGTGAGTCGACAAACAGCACCGGCATGCACCAGCGCCCGGAAGAGTAGTGGAGTTTGTGTCTGGGATGGGGCCAAAAGGTTAGGAAGAACCTCAAGAGCACACCCACCTCACGATTTGGGTCCAAAGGTACCTCGTATATGCCCTCGACGTTTTGCCTGGTCTCGAGATCGAGAAGCATGCCCTGATACTCCAGCTCGGTTGCCTGAACCTGATACAGGTGTTGCACTTCCGTGTTCCTGGGAAGAGCAACCTTATCCACCTTCGTTGCGTTGGGCGGCTGTCCAGGCATAAGAAGGTGAGTCCCATTGCGCAGCACCACACAACAAGCACGCGACTATTTCAGTGGCAAGGAGGTTACCAGCTCGTGCGGGCTCGGCGCTTTGCGATAGTTGATGTAGTACACCCGAGGGACTTCGAGTGTGAGCGAATGCAGCGCATCACCGACAAGGACCCTGTGGTGGACAGAACAGAGGAAAGCGACACTTGATGATCAGAAAATGGGCCTGGTCAGGCGCAATGATCGGAGCGAAACGTACCAAGTACGGAAATGGTTCACAGAGTGGGCGAGGGGTCGGATCTCGATGATCTCCCAGACACCCTCCAATAGCGCAGCGCGCTGACGCCTCGCGTAGGAGACCACTGAGTTGACACCGACGCCTGCATTTGTAGATACGAGAAGTGGGTGAGGCCATGTGGGCGCGCAGGAGAAGATGCACAACAGAAATCGGAGGGGGGCAATACCTTTGGCGATGGAGGTACCCGGCTGAGCGCCCTCCTTCCGCCTCAGCTTCCTCAATGCACGCATGCGCTTCCACTGCCGCTTTTTCCACCGCAGCCACTCGACGTAGTCTTCCTCCTGATCGGGTTCGGGTGTGGTCTCCTCCGCCAGCAGTTCCTCCTCTTCGTCGGCCTTGGATTTTCCCTTGGTCTTCTTCCGCTCTGGTTGCCTCTGCGGACTGTCCATCATAGCCGCGGTGCCATCGTCCTGATCTACATCGTCATTCCTCCCCCTAAGAGGCGCGCAATGTTAGCCCTTCAATCAGTGTATGTTAGGAAAGGATCGCATCTACCTCTTGTGAAGTCGCACGATGGCCTTCGGAGGGAACTTGACCATGTCTCCGTCCACAGCCTCTTTGTCCAAATGCATCAGTCCATCCTCGATGTCGCCAACCACCTTGTCTTTTCCCTTGTCACCTGCCGATAGATGGTTGAGTAACAACCGGGTGTGGTGCCAGAGAGCCTGGCTGTGGACGGCGCACCTCCGATCTTCTTGACGACGACGAAGTGGCTGTTGATCCTCGTTTGCTTGTGTTCCTTGAGCTGCTGGAGGAGCCACGGCGGGTGAACCACGCGAGGGACCGGATTCTCCACGTTCTGCAGGGCTGCCGGAATGGTGATGATCTTCTGGACCGTACCTCCGAGACGCTCTATTGACGTAGGGTAGGTATGCTTGGGTAAGACTGACGACCGGCACAACCACCAAGTGACCTGCCCTCGTACCAATGTAGTAGTCCCAATCGATGATGTCACGGATGGCGAAGTTGGTCATGCGCTCGTCCTGGCACCACTTCTTGAGGAAGTAATGCCGCCTCTCCGGCGCCACTTCGCTTGAGAAGATCTTGACCGGCACGGCGCGTTCAGTCACTTGCGCGCCAGCGGGTTTCTGCAAGTTATATGGGAGAAGTTAGTCAAGGTCGTTACAACAGGTAAACAACGCTGAAAAGGCGAGGCACCTTAGCGACGATGTATTTGCACGTGATACCCTTCTCCTGCACCATCTCGAGACCCAGGAACTCGCCCAGACGCTTAGCGGTAGTGATAGAGGTCGACTTCTGGGTTCCGTACTCAGCCAGTGTCTTCGACATGTTGCGACTGTCAAAAAACAAAGAATAGTCTCAGTGACGAGTTGTGCGTATTGTGGTATTGATAGTGACACGATACCTTTCGGAGATGAGATCGAGCAGCTCTTCGTCGGGCAACTTGGATCCCTTGTTGTACAGAAGGTCCAAGTAGTCGTTTGCGACCTTGCCCACAGCTGCGTAGCACTCCTCCAGCGTCTTGCCCTCGAGGAACTTCTCGAACACCTCGGCCTGGAATACCTTGATCATCCTGAGCTCACCTCGGCGCTTCACCTCAAAACCTAGAAACAGCCAAAGGGTCAGGACAGTTGATGCAGAGCGATTTGTTTGATTGCTGCGTTACCTTTGAGCTCTACGAGTCTGTCAAGCTTGTCGAACACGGCATACCTCTTCTTGATCAGCTTGCCCTCTTCCTTGGAGGCGGGCAGGATCATGGCCTGGACGAGGATTTGAGAGGTCAACTTACGAAGACCATAGCTTGGCTTGGGTGCGCACGTACCTTGTAGGGACCGTCGCCCTCGAAGAGAACAGAGCACTCTTTCTTGATTTCGATGTGTTCGGGGTTGTCAGGGTCAGTGATGTGGTACTGGTCGTTGGTGAAGTGGTCCGCCACCAGCTTGTTGAGCATCGTGCACGGGTACATGAAGATGTGGCTGAAGAGCAATTAAATCATTAGGAACAACCCGGACACTTAAACAAAAGTGAAAGGGAGGCACCTCTTGCCCGACGCCTTGATCTTGAAGTCGAAGGTCATTGGGAACTGATCCGGCAGAGCACACCAGATACCGTCCGTGTCCAGCTCAAGCGGACGGCCAAGCTTTTCGACAGACTGGCGTGCTTGCCTGATGATCTGCGCTCCGGTGTGGGTTACTGGAGAGAGAAGTTGAAGAGTGAGTGGGTCCGCCATTGGTGCTCAAACGTCGCTTGAAGATCTGCACGATACGAACCTACGCCGGCCATTTCCATCGAGTACCATCGGGCACCTCGCCTCATCACGTAGCCGTAGAAGGAGTTGAGGATACACTTGTGCGCCAACTGCAGAGAATCGTAGAGGATGACCCTTCCCTTGGCGGTGTAGACATCTCCCTCGGACCGGGCCTATACAAAACCGAGGTCGATGAGCATCTGGTGGTAGTTACTCTTCTGCTTCACATTAAAAGAGAAACGTACGTTTTCAGCCGACTTGAGCTTGCCCTGCCACACCTTGAGGGCATTCTTGTAGGTGTATCGCCTGTCACGGAACGCCCTCACCGTGTCGACGTAGAAAGGATTCTCCCGCATGCAAACGATGGCCTCCCTACAGAAAGACCCGGGTAGAAGATGAGTGGCTTCGCCCCCAAGTCTGGTCGGGTGTATGCTGCGACGTACCGCTCCTCCTCTTCCTTGACCTTCTGCTTCTTGTAGACAGTCTGCGAGTACTGTTTGAGCCGCTTCTGAATCTCCTTCCTCTGCTTGGCCTCAGGCAGGCGGATGCCCTTCTGGATCCATTCGGTCTCCAGCTTCGACTTGACAAGCTCATACTCTGTGCGGGTAGCAGGGATGTACTCACCCTTCCACGTCCAATTCATCTTCCTCTGGCTGAAGAGAGGAGGGGCGTGAGCTCAGCCGCCCGCTCTAATAAAAGTAAGGCTAACGTGGGAAGTCGCGTACCAGGTGGCGCCGGGTCTGTTGAAATCGCACACGGCGCATGTGGCGGGAGATACGATGGCTGACGGCTGGAGACGGTTCGTCAAGATGATGTTGGGATACATGGCGGCAACGTCGAGATGCATGATGACGGGCAGGGTCTTGACGTAAAGCCATTCGTCGTCGACGTCGTCAACGATGACGTCCTTCTTCTTCATGAGCTCTTCCTTTTCCTTGGTCCGCTCGCTGTCCTCCTCTAGGCTGAGGAGAGAGGACAACTGCGCAGTGATGTCGTCTCGCACTGCATCGAAGTTGCTTACGTCCTCCTTCTTCAGGCCGTTGACTTCAAGCTCCATCTCCAATGCAGCATCCAGATCGGCGATGAGCTGGAAGGTACTAAGCGTGAGCGGTGTGAATGTGTATCTGCTAGAGTGAGTATGTGGAGTACCTGGCGCACGTGCGGCTTGTGGATGCGCATCTTGACGGGCAGGTCCCTTCTGAACACGCCGCTTTCGAGACACTCGACATGGCCTCCTATGTAGGTCTCTGACTCCAGCAGGTGGCCCTTGTACGTCTTCGAAGGATCGGATTCCTGAAGGCAGCGTGAGAATCGACCAACCAACACCGGACAAGGCAAGGCGTGGGTGTGTGGACGAGTACCTGCTTGTTGGGATAGATGATGTTCTTGACGAAGGCCTCCACCATCAACAGCGTCTCGCAAAGGGTACCCGAGCCCTTCCTCAACACGTCGTCGGGGTTCATGGGCAGGATGTTGCAGAGCGAGAAGATGAAGGGATTCACGTATTGCATGTAGAGGTAGTAGGTACAGACAGCGTCTGATACTGAGTACGAGGCCTGTCGAGTACACCATTAGCATTAGCGGCGTAGCACCACAGATGCGGCACGAAGAGAAGAATACCAGTTTCCTCGGGTCCCTGCTCGCAAGCGGCACCATGTCTTCGGGATCCAACTCCAACGGGTCGTAGCCGAGCTTGGCCTTTGTGACGGCCTTCAGGCCTTGGCTGCCCTGCGGCAGGTACGAATCTCGTTTCACCCATTTGAAGGCGTCCATGTGCGAGGCAAAGCGAGATCGGTACTCGGCAGCCGTTCCCTGATGGTCGGTAGCATCAGCGTCAGAGGCATCACGGCTACACCACCACAGACTGAAGGAGGGCGAGCAATGTACCTCCTTAGCTCGGTCACACATGCCAATCTCATTGAACATGGACAAACCATGCACCTCAGCTCGGCGCTCGACGAACGGCCAATCGAAATAGTCACCGTTGAACGTGACGTAGATGTTGGGCTTGACCTCTTTCATGTGATCAAAGAAGCGCCTGAGCAGACCAACCTGTAAGCGAACATGAAGTGAATTAACAGATCTCTCAACAAAACCGCAAGAAAAGAGGGAGCTACCTCGTCGGCTTCGTTCCAGACAATGAAAGGTCCGGGGTACTCTGGCTTGGGGGTGTATTCGAAGTCGTCAATATCCTCGGTGATGATCTCCCTGCATCGATGTTAAAGAGTGAGTCGTCGATACCAAAGTGCCCGCTTCCCGCTTCAATGGTCACGCACCGGTTGACGATAAGGTAGCCCTGTCCGTCGAGCATGTACGAAATCATCATCACTCGATCGAACTCCGGGTCGGGGAACTTGAGAGGCAGCTTGGTAGTCTCGATATCGAAGGCGCAGATTCTTGGTTCAGGTCGGTGCTCGTCGTCTTTTTTGCGAAGCTCGAATCCTGCTCACAGCACGAAATGAGTGACCGGGGCAACGCCAAAAAAGGGATCTTCTGAGGGCACGAACCTCCTTCCACGGGGATGATATCATACCACAGACCCACACGAATGCCGTGATCAATGGCACAACGAATGTAATAAGGCACATCAGATTCCCTGATGTCGATGATGTGATCCTTCAACGAGCCGTGCTTGCTGGCCTTAGCTTCTCCGTAGACGCTGCGCCTGTGAGGGATTGAAAGGTCAACCATCTCCTGTGGATGGGCAAAGCAGTGCGCGCGTACATTCCGAGATCTCCGTCGTAGGCCGAGCCGAGTCCTTTCTTCTTTCTGTTGGCGTCGACGATCTTCATGAGATCCTTTCTCATGCCGAGGAGGTCCTTGATGGTGTGGAAGCTGATCTTGAGATACCGCTTACGGAGTCCGTTCAAGTGATTGGACTGTGTTGGAGCGATGGAAAGTGTTAGTGACAAACACCGCGAGGAGTTGCACCGCGCAAGAGGAAGGCCAGAGCCGCACCATCTCCAAGTCCTCTTTGTCGACTGACTGTATGTTCTGCACGCCCTCATACTTGCGCTTGAGGTAGGCCTCCACCTCCGGAATGAACTTTTCCTGTTTGCTCGGCGCGGTGAGCACGCGCGCTCGAGAGTACAACAGACACCCAAAGGAAAGCAGAGCACCTTGACGTCGAGGTAGAAGTAGGGGCTGTGCGGAACCGTCACCTTGAAAGTGGAGCCATCCTAAACCAAGACCCTTTGTCAACGACTGTGGAAGGAAGAACGCGGTGTGGAGCGGACGTACATCTTGGAGGAAGTAGTAATCGATTGCCATCTTGGTAATTCCAGTCTCTTTTTCCTCCATGGTGGTCTGGATTAAAATGTGAAATGTGAATTTAAACTCCATAAGTGCAACTGAACTTGAGGAAGGGTACCGGCTGCATGTTCAGCAGCCATCCTGTGCGTTCTTCGCCCTCGATGCGAGCGAATCCGAATCGTGCTTCTTGGCTGATCACAATCGATTGTTAACAAATTGCGTTGCTGCAATATATTATGAGAGACGAGCAGAACGAACTTTTCCCTGGCTTGTTCGGCCTGCTCATCTTCCAGCTGCTTCTTCCTCTTCCAATAGAGGGCTTCCTCGCTGTCCATCTTTTCCATTTCGGGTTCTTGCAACAATCCTCTCCGCTTCTTCCCCTTCCACAAGAGAAGAATTGTGATTGGATTTGAGGCAACTTGATCTTGATCGCGCAAGCTGTGTGTTGTTGTCCGATTTTGCAATGTTTTGGCGCGCAACCTTTGGCGCCAAAATGTCACATTTGTGCCGACACCAAAAGCAAAAATAAATGGAAAACAAGTCCAGCCTCGGACACCAGACTGTTTCATCAAAGAATGCAATCCGAAGTGGCCGACAAGAAGGGGGCGAGCAGGGAGCAGCCCGTCGTCTTTGGCGAATTGACGGAGAAGAATGTGGGGCAACTTCGATTGCTCAATACGGTTGTCTTTCCCGTAAACTACAACGACACCTTCTACCGGGACCTACTTAACGATCCTACCCTCACTCGACTTGCACTCTTCAATGATGTCCTGGTGGGCGGCGTGTGCTGCCGAGTGGAGAACAAGCAGTCCGGGTCGGGCAAGCGACTCTACATCATGACCCTCGGCGTTTTGGCTCCCTACCGAAAGATGCAAATAGGTAAGCGATTTAGTGATTGTGGCATTTGCAGGGAGTGCAGTGGTGGACGAAACCTCATTCCCAGTGTCCGGAGGCGGTGCGGACACATAATGTGACATTTTGGTGTTAATCTTAAAATTAACTGTGCAGGCAGCAAGCTGCTCGAATTTGCCATTGAGACTGCGAGGAAGAGAGACGTGGATGATATCTACTTGCACGTGCAGACGAGCAACGAGGAGGCGATCAGCTTCTACAAGAAATTTGGCTTCGAAATCGTGGAGACGATCAAGGATTACTACAAGAGGATCGAGCCCCGAGACTGCTACATCGTTCAAAAGCTCATAAAGTAAATCTTCCTCTTATCTCCATCTGGGTGAGTGTCGTCCCTGCCGGCTGTTGTGCTGTGCTGTGCTTTATCTTTGTGATTCATTAGAGGAGATGTAGGAGTTGATTACGAAGGACGGCCCACTGCATATGAGCCGTACTCCTTGCCCAACTCGCTGGGTCTGGCCTTGACTAATTGTCCACCGGCGGGAGCTAGCCACCGACGAACACTCAACAACTTCAGGCGTGAGGAAGCGTTCTCTTCACCTTGCTGGCGACTTGAGTCTCCCTTCTCTCCCGCACCTTATGGGAATTCAACTCCGACCGCCCAGCGAGGCTGGTGTGTGTTGAAGAAGAACGACTCAGCGATGCTTCTTCTCTTGTTTGTTTGATGCTTAATATTATTGAGAAGGAACGTGAGTGTCATGGTGGTCGTTGATGATGGCCGCCTGTCGCAACGTGGAGAGGAGATTCTCGACAACCTGCGGCCCGGGTGCTGAAGTGTCGAGCACGTAGTCGAACCAGCCGTCCTGCTCCAGCTCGGCGTACTTGTTGTGCACCTTCTGGATGTAAGCGTGGTCCAGTTCGCCCAAGTTCTTCCGAATGTCCTGTGTGCGCAATGACGTCGAACGAGTTAGGCCAGGCCCGTAAGAGAGGACTGCCCGGGATCAATTATACCTTGGCTTGTGCGTCGCCCTGCTGGTAGCGCTGCAAGAGACGATCCTCGATCGTTGCGAGGGCAGTCTTGCAGAGGACGGTGGTGCAGGGGAACACCTCATTTATCTCCCTGTTTGAAGCGTGGGATGAGTTGAAGTAGTCACACACGGGTTGAGGGCAACCAAGAGAGGTCGACGTACTTCATTGCGTCACAAACATAGAGATTGTTCAACGATCCGCGAGTGTACACGTAGGGCGTCAAGAAGGATCGATCGAAGAACACGACCCTGTCTTTGATCTCGGCTTGTTTCTGTAGCCAGAAGGCGAGACGTCAAAGTGAGTGGCAGTATGCACCGTAGAGGCAAAACGGGCTGGGATACCTCATCGAACTGGTGAAGGAGGCGCTCCATGGCAGTGAACATGGACGACACCCACTTGATGGAGACCACGCTTCCCTGCGGTGAATATCGGCTGTTCTGTTCTCGCCACGACCAGATATAAGCCCGATCAGAGCTCCACATGACGGCATACACGAGGAGAGGGAGAGATGCAGTCGTACCTCTTTGCACAGCTCAACAAAGCCCTCAAACTGGACGGTGTACCCCTGCCTCTTAAGCAGCTCACATATGGTGCTCTGCGCATAGGGCACAGGGTGAGAGGCGGTGAAAGTGGGCGTGCACGAGTGTGGGATACCTTGCCGGTGGCGGCTTCGCCCTCGATGAAGACAAAGTGAAGGCTCTTGTTTTTGCGATTTCTTCGAATCTGTTCATCTTTTGGCACAGTTGCGGGCGGAGCGGGACGAATGCTGGTGCTGAAGCTTCGGAGCACGAGTGCTCGTGCTCCCTGTCGCACCGGTGCTCCTGTACTGCACCACCCCAACGCCCCCGTAAATGCCACCTTTCGCGAGTTCATTCTTTGAGCTGATAATCCCAAATCCTTGGCGGCTCGCTTTTTTGGCTTTCTTTTACCAGGAAAACAAACCTCTCCCGTTCTCCGCTTTTCGAGGTGGGCCGCGGCTCCTACGGCGTCGTGTACAAGGGCAAGTGGAAGGGCCAAGAGGCAGCTGGGAAGGAGCTGGCTTTATTGGTGTGTACTACTCGTCGCTGTCACCGCTGTGGCCCTGGCCCTTCTTGCCCCTGTTGGCAAAGGCCTCTGCGACCTGTTGAGCCACGGGCGGAGAATTGAAGCGTCGTTCAGCATCTCAGCCAAGGCGGGATGGTGGTGCAGGTTTTGGTTGAAGTGCCGTACCTCGTCCGCATCATCGTCCTCGTCTCCGTAGGGGTAGGGCGTAACGAAGGTCGGGTGATCCAGAAGATCGTCGTTCTGGAACTCGAATTCCTGTTCATTCAAGGGAAGAGGAAGACCATCAGAAGGAGAGGGAGGTTGAGTAGAGGTAACAATCTGTGCACTGCATGAAACAGAAGACGCGTGCACGCGAGGAGGAGGAAGAAGTAATGCAGCACAGCGAAGAAGTGGAACGCCAAGTGAGGGAACCAAAGCCAACACCAAGGGGGCGGGAAAACTCACCAGGAGACGTCCTTCACCAATGACGGTCCAGACCTTCTTCTTAGGAGGGGTCCGGCACAGCTTCCTCTTGACGTGCAGCTCTGAAGCACCAAAATGAAGTCAGCCACGCTAAGCCGTGACGGCTTACGTTGTGAGGGGTCACGTACTCTCGCCTCCGGCAGTGAGAGTTTCGCCCTCCGCCTCGACCTTGGCCTTCTTCTCCTTCTTTTCTTTCTTCTTCTTCTCCTTCTTGACGGGGGCTGCCGGCTCGTCCTGTGGTGTCACTGCCGCTTCTTCGGCTGATATCCCCATATGTTAAATGGGGCAGATTTTCATTTCTAATCAATTGAATTGCGGCCTGTACCATAGAATCGGCGCTGAGCGAGGGCCAGTGACGGAGTAAAACGGAGGGAGGAAGAGGACAAGACGGTTCCCCGGAGAGGGGAGAACGGTCGGAGGCCACCCAGCACTGAACGCTGCATTTTTGATTTAAAATCTACGTTTCTAGGGCGGAGGAAAAACAATTACTTTTTGTTTTCTCACACCGAACCACCACGTATCTTCCTCTCACGCCCGGGAGGTGAGCCGTCACCTTCTTCGGACAGAAGGATCTGTTGATCCTCTTCCACCACTCACATGCATCTACCCACGCACAATCTGCGCAATCTGGCGCACCACGATCAATCTGCCGAGGCCGAGCCACCACAACACTACGCACCTAAAAAGAACTCGGGCAGTGTGGTCTATACGTACCTGCGCCGCGTGGGCGTGCGCTTCGAGGCGGTGAGCCTTCGGTGCATCCGACGCTGGCTCGTCATCTCGCTGCTGTCGTGGCTTGTCTACGGCCTCTTCCTCTACTTCCACGCACGCTCCACCCTCGGGTCGTGCGTCTTCGACGCGGCGCCCTACCGCCAGACCCTCTTCGAGCTCGAGAACCAACGCGTGCAGCACTCCTTGCGCTATCTGTCCTCCTTTGCCAACGCCGCCAAAGAGGAGGGCCACCAGGACGTTCCCGGTGCCTTCCCTTGTCTCTTCGTTTCGTTCTTCGTTCTTTAGCTTCATTTTTCTAAATAAATAAATTGAATAAATAAATAAATAATTCAAATGATTAATAATATAAAATAATAGGCCTAACGAGTGGCTGCAGGCCAGAAGGAGCTGTGCATGGTGATCACAACAGTGGACCGGCATGGCGCGAGGTAGACGCTTGCCTCCCGTACTCACTCGATACCCGGCACTCACCTCACTCTGCCTCGCGCGGGCATCACGGCGCAGGTATCTGCTCCAGTCCGCAGCCTCCGTACTGCGCGGGCTCACAGAAGAGCAGAGGAAGAATAGCGAGCTTCTCATCGTCAACGCAGGTAACGCCTCCATCTCCGTGCTCTCACTCTGCGCGTGCTTGCTGGCGCTTAAGGCTCACAGACAGCTGTCTGTGGTTGTCGGTCCGCGCATCAGACGTGAAGCGAACAACGCCGACCTACGAGTCCGACCTGAACCTGCTGCGGCAGATCCCTCGCGTGACGGTGATCAAGAAGAGCGAGGACCGCCCCGAGCCGATCCCCTTCTCCGAGGAGGACGACGCCTTCCTCTACTGGCTCGCCAAGGAACGAGGCGACTACGTCTACGGCCTCGAGCAATGCCGCCGGAGGTGTGCCACAACAAAGCAAGCCCACTCCCACACACCGCGCATCCTTAGCTTACTCGTGTGTCGTGTGTGTCGTGTGTGTCGTGTATGTCGTGTGTGTCGTGTGTGTCGTGTGTGTCGTGTGTGTGCCGTGCATTTCAGGAACCCCAAATACATCATCCTGTTCGAGGATGACGTGTGGGCTGCGCGGAACTGGTACACGCGCTTGATGAACCAGGTCCACCCGCTGGAGGAGGAGTGGGAGCAGCGCAAGTACGAGCGGGTCTACCGCCAAAAGCTTGCCTCCTCCAAGGAGGCCGACGACCAACACCAGCAATCCCTGCTCCTCAACGAGGAGGCCCAGCGCGCGGTCGGCGGGCCGCCCAGGGCGCTCGACATTCGGCGCGAGAGGCCCGAGGAGAGGGACTGGGCCGTCGTGAAGCTCTACATGGCCGAGCAGTACGACCAGTTTGACCTCTACCTCAACAACGACGACATCGTCTTCTTCGTCTCGTGGGGCGTCGGCTGGGGCCTCTTCGCCATCGCCGCCTACGTGGCCTATCTCTTCTTCGCCCGATGGCGACACCGGGGCCTCGTACCCATTCCTCCATTCCCCCCACACCCACTCAATAGCAAGCTCACCTCATGGCGCATGGACAGACGAGGCGGTCCGATGGGTTCGGAGGCCTCGGCGAGGGCGGAGTGGCGCCGATTCTGAAGGACTGGCGGACGATCATCGCCAACGATTGGAACACGCTGTTGTGCATATTCTTCATCGTCAACATCGTGCCCGCCGCGGTGCTCTTCCCCGTGTGCGTCACCAAGCAGAACTTCTTTGCCACCAGGTAGGCGCAGCCCTCCCCCAGTGCGATCGCACCGTTTGACTGCCGAGACCAGTCTCGTTGGCGCTCACCAAGGGCGACGTGATGATTGATGACCGCCCTGAGCAGGAAGGCCGACGGTATCCACATGACCAAGGCGCGGTGCTGTGCGCAGGCGCAGTTCTTCAAGAACGACCCCATGTTCGAGCAGATGGTGAGCTGCATCAACATGAACGACTACCGCCTCTACCCGCTCGGTACGTGGCCACACAGCAGCTACGATCTCGCCTCACATGGTCCTGCCACCTCTGACACCCTCTGCAGGAGTGGACCTGCTGGTGAGTGACTGCGCGCGAGGCGTGGGTGGCGTGGTTTACGAAACCATTCCACACCTGTACCAGGTACGCCCCATGGCCAAGACCTTCTCACAAATGAACGATCAATCACAACGTTGACCCTTCTCCTTGCGGCTCCGCAATCTCAGCACATCGGGATCCACTCTTCTTCATCGGTCAAGCGGAAGCACCAGGATCATCATGCCTGGCTACCCCACATGAGCGTTTACTTTGAGGAAGAAGAGTGACTCTCGCAAGGCACACAGGGCGAACCGTGGACGTCCCCTGTGGCACGGCCCCAAATTCTTGTGTGAACAAAAGGAAAAGAAAAGGAAAAAAATAATAAAACAAACAAGATTGAACAAAAAAGCCAGAGATGAAGATCACCATCGAGCTCAGGTTCGTTCACATCATGACTTTGCTCAGCGGCCGTTTTGCTAGTTCCGTTGAGATGAATTTTTGATCTCTGAAATTACGGGACACAGCGGGGGTCTGGAGATTTTGTTCAACAAGGTGCCAAAGCACGAGGTAGAGCTGGCCGGCCGAACAGTGATCTCCCTCAAGGACCTCCTCATCTACATCAAGGACAACCTTATCAAGGAGCGCCCCGACCTCTTCGTCGTAGACGGCACTGTGTACTTCTCCTCTTTTTGATCACCTTCGCTCTTTGTGTCGTGTGTGGCGGGCGTGTTGGCCTCGCACTCACTCCAAGCTTGCTTGTGCCAGACGACCGGGCATCTTGGTGCTGGTAAACGACTGTGACTGGGAGCTTCTGGGCGGGCTGGACCACGAAGTGCAGGACGGCGATGTTGTGGTGTTCATCTCCACCCTTCACGGCGGTTGATGCTCCTCCAAAGGCACACCTTTTATATGCAGGGGAAGAGCGCAAGAGCTGGCAAGCCATCAAAGACACACGCGCAATGGCGAAGCAAACCACACGTCCAAGTCCAAGTCCAAGTCCTACCAGTCCATATCTTCTTCTTCCTCCTCCCCCGGGCTCTGGTGCACGCCCTCCGCCACCTTGAGTGAGCCCACGAACATATTCCACTGCTTCAGCTGGGCGTCGCGAAAGGGCAATAGGAAGCGCGCGGTGGTGACCCCCGACTTCTCGAGGAGGAAGATGCTCGAGCCCATGGTCCGCTCGGTGGTGTGGTTGGCCGTGGCGGCCAGCAGCTGCTCGAACCTCTGCGCGAACTGGGCGACGAGCGGCTTGGCCAGCCTGCCGTGCGCGGGGTTGCCGCCGCTACAGTGGCCGCTCGAGCTTTCCATGCGGGTAATCGGGCGGTAGTCGAACTCGGCCTCCCCGGTCTGCGGGTCCACATCCAGAGTGTACGTGTTGTTGACCCCGTCCACGTAGGTGTACTTGAC
>CACVKS010000084.1:0-27762 GCA_902749335.1 Acanthamoeba triangularis
CCCCTGCGCCTCCGCCAGCGGGTGGGGGCGGGGGCGGAGCGGCCGACACAGCTGGCGCTGGCGGAGGCGCAGGGGCGCGCGTCTGGACGGCCGGGTTCGAGGCAGACATGACGCTGAAACTGCTTATGGTACGCTGTGGCTTGACCGCAGTCGCTGGTGTTTTGCTCTCCATTTGTCGCTCCTGTCGGGGAGAGACCAGCCCTGATATCGTAGCGCTCTTGGCCGAGCCTAGATTCGGGTCCCTCTCCACTTGCATCGTCCTGCGCCGCCAAAGGTTAATGCTTCGAGTTTCACGTTCGCGGTTATATGTCCGACGTGAGCGCAGCAGCGGTAGTATTGTTGACGGGGTACCTCCTCTTGATCTTCTTCTGTATCATCTTGGAGCGGAGGGCGGCCTTCTTCCGGTTCTCGGGGTTGAGTGGGTCGTTGGGGTTGATCGCGTTGGTGGGTCCCTCGTCGAAGCCCAGCGCCAGCGCCTTCGTCGCGTTCTCCTGCTGCTCTCGTTTCCGGGGCGACTTCACGTCTTTAAAAAAAGAAAAAAAGAAAAAAAAAAGAACATGGCGGAGACCAAAATAAGGCGCGAGGTGAGGTTGGACGCGCCGGTGAGGCAATGCAACGCGAGGTGGTTAACCACATACCCTCGACAACGGGTGGTGAGTCTTCAGGCGACTCGGCTTCGTCTTCTCCGGGGGTTGGTGATGCGCCGCCGACGCCACAGCTGCGCTCGATCATCTTCTTCACGTTCTCTCGCGCACGCTTGAGAAGGGTCTTTTGCTTTTTGTCCAACTGGCACGCCTGTGAAAATCCACCACCGCCGCCGCCATGTCAGCACGTGTACAACGCTCACTGGTGCCGAGCAGCCGACCATCGGGAGCGCACCTCGCGAGGCGCCTGCATGTCCTCTGTGATCTTGACTCCCGCAAAGAAGGGGTCCTTGAGCAGTTGATCGACGGTCACCACGGGGGGAGACGGGGTGAAGATCTTCTGCAAAATCTGCAGCGCGGGAAGGGAAACGAAGACGGTGGTCACTACACATACGCTATGGCCGCAGCTCATGTTCGGTCATCACCATCATCCATAGAGGCATACCTCGTACACGGGCTTGGGCAACTTGCTCACATGATCCTGCAGCGCGGTCTTGCCCAACGAGAAGCCGGCACACATCTGAAACAGCACGTGGCCGAAGCAGGTGACCTCGGGACTTGTCTGTGCCCGGAGGAATGAGAGAAGACTCAGTCTCGAAGAAAAGGGCGCGTGAAGAGTGCGGGAGGCGTTACGTAAGTGTTCATGTGCGGCAGGTGGAAGGGCGGCAATCCGATGATGCTGCTCTCGAGGTCCGCGAGACTAAAGAGCAGATTATGAGGGCGGGATCGAGGAGCCAGAAACAAAAATAAAATAAAATAAAATCCAATTCCCACCATCAGTGGGCTTAGAGGAGAACAGGGGTTGGTGGCGTAAGATGAGCAGATGTACCAGCACTTGTCTTGGTACAGAATCACGTTGGCCGCGTGCAATTGCGGATACGGGAAGCGCAGACTACGCAAGAAGCTGAGCGCCTGTCAAGGGGTAGGGAGTGCATACGGGTTATGGCACTGTTTCGAGTGAAGAAGACGGATCTGTGGTACCTCGAGTATCTGACGACCGTACAGGGCTGCTTGTTTGGCATTCAAGGTGTAGGAGTTATGGCCCGTGCCATACTTCTTGTGGTATGGAGTCTTGGGAACAACCTGAGCGCTACGAGATGAGCTCATCCAACCCGATCCACGAAGCGGGGAGGAGGAAGAAAAGAGCGCCGCAAGCAAGCTCACCCGGTACAACTTATCGCGCAAGGAACCATCTCTCGAGAAGGGCCTGATAGCCAGGCATATCTTCTTGTCCACCACAAAGTCCACCGTGTGCGAGGGCAGGATGTAGGGGTGCTGTGCCATTTCCCCGCCCACATGAGATCTTGTCGACATAATAGAGGGAACGCTCTGGGGAAGAGGCCGCCGACGGACCTTTATGCTGCTGAACAGGCTGGCGAAGCAGCTTCGTATGGGTTCCGACGTGATCATGCAGCTCTTCCGGAAGCTCTGTGTGAAGGCGCGCAGTCGGAGAATAAGGGGGCTGCGTGTGAAATAGGGCGAGCGAAATCAGTATACTCGTGTTCTAAAGAGAGGCGTACGCAGGTCATGAGGAGCTCCTTCTCGTCAGCCGAGGACACCTCGACAAAGTTCTTGGTGGGCGGCTTCAAACGCCCTACGCCACGGCACACCACGGCGTTAATTATAAATATATATAAACAGACGAAGAAGAGAGGTCTCTCCGCCACAAGAGGAGTACGAGGGCCGCACCGATGTCGGACAAGACGGCTTGGTACTGGAAGGGCTTGTCGCGCAAGTAGAACTGGGCAGCCAGTGTGACCATCTCTGCGGTTGGGAGGAACGGGAGAGAATGGCAGCAATGGGCGACTTCAGGGACCCGACGCGAGCAGTGGGATAGAGAGAGGCGGGGTACCGCTTTGCTGTGCGACCTCTTCCTCCTGCTGCTTCTCCTTCTCGAGACTCTTGAGGCATGGGCGGCACACCCGCTGCGGTTTGTTGTAGCCAAAGCCTCGAGGTAGCGTCACCCACGACCCGCAGCAGGTCGAGCACACCAAGTTTCCTGTACCAGTATGAGCAGTATGAGGAGCTCCTCACGTGAGTGCACCCAGGCAGGAGGAGGAACGCGTTGCAAGGGCCAAAGTTCAAGGGGTACCACAAGCGCGGCAGTGGTGCTGTTGTGGGAAGAAGGACGGAGAGAAGAACTCGAATTACGATTTTGCCGATTTAATCAGAAAACGCAAAATATATTAAAATGAGAAGAGATTACCCGACGAAGAGTGAACGAGAAGGGCGTTTTGCACACCAGGCAGTGGATGGATGCATTGTTGGGCATCCAATCCGGACGCAGGTGTGCCGGTGATTCCTCTGCTGCCTCCGCCATGGTTGCAAAATCTGTTTTGTGTACAACGCAGAGACGTTGTGCTCCTTTTCGCCGCGCGTTTTGTGTATCAACTCAGGAATGCCAACAATTCATCTCGGATAATTTGGATTAATGTTAATATCTGTCGACGCGGTTGCCCAGGGAAGGTCGCCGTGGTGATGACCTCTTTTGCGGCCCAGAGCCAAGACCCTCGGTCACGCGTAGCTCCGCTCTTGTTCGTGTTGGCGCAGGTCTCCAGGTCGCCACATAATCTTCATCTCTCTAATTTAGCCAGGAAACCTTCAAATTCGAATTGGAGCAGATGGAGGACGGGGGTGGACAAGTAGAGGCGCATCCTCTCATCCATAATGCAATCGATGAAGAAATGGCGCCAGTTGCGGTAGGCGTAGAGAATGTGGCTCCTTTGGAAGTACTCTCGACACTCGGGGCTGCCAATGGAGAGGCAGGCCTGGTGGACGCGGTGCCCGTGCGAGAGGAGAAGCCCGAGGAGCAGACCGACCTTCTACGCCAGCAGATCGTCTTCGCCAACGGCGCGCTCTCGGTCAAGGGGGCCACCTTTGAGCGCCTCGCCACTTGGGCCGCCTCTGTAAACAACGGCACGCTCTCCACTCCGCCCACGCTTTCACGTCTTGCCTGGCTGATCTTCTTGTTTTCGGATTTCGACCCACCCGCGTACACTTTTATTTTTGTCTTGGCCTTTCTCCTTTGCCGCGCTGCGCCGCACTGACCCGTTGCACAGACCCCAAACTCTCCAAGGCGTTCCTCTTGTGCTACCGCAACTTTGGCTCGCCCACCGATCTCTTCAACGTGCTCCTGAAGCTGTGCGTGATTCCCCTCTGGACCCACTGGCGGCATGCGGCTGTGCGTGACACTGACGCCCACGAACCTCCCTCTCACGCAACAGCTACGGCTATGGACCCGAAACGGGCAACTCCTTCGTACCCTCTGCGCCCAAGCTCAACAGGTTAGTTTCAGCCCCGCACAATCACCCACCCTTTCCTTTCCTTCCCTTTCCGTTATCTGCCGTAAAGTTACGTTACGCGCACTAAGACCGCGCAAAACACACACACGCGCGCGCGTTCGGCAGGATGAACGCGTTCTTGTTCGAGTGGGTGGAGAGCCACTTCTTCGAGGACTTCTTCAAGAAGCCGCTCTACAGCCAAATCCTCGACTTTGCCAAGAACAGCAAGACCCTCAGCAAAGATGACTCCTCCAAGCTCAAGCTCCTCTTCATCCAGAAGCCGGCACGGCCTTACTCCATCACCGCTGTCCTGTCCGCCACTTGGTCGCTCACTTTCCTCTTTTTCCTGTGCACGTGCAGAAGCAGAAGGCTGCCAAGGGCAGGCCCGCTCCCGTTCCGCCCATCCGGCCGCCCGAGGCATTCAAGACAATCGACATTGTGGAGGTGTCTGCGGCCGCTATCGCCGAACAGCTCACGCTCATCGGTACACATTGATCCTCTACAACATCGTAGACATGTGCTTGCGGTCCGCACATCTCACACGCGCCCGCTTGGTTGTTAAGACTTCAAGCAGTTCGGTGGCATCAAGGCCAAAGAGTTTCTCAACCTGGCGTGGACCAAGTCAAACAAGGAGGACCTGTCCCCTCACCTTCTTGCCTATTGCCGAAGGTTCAACCAGGTGAGTCTCTGTCATTTCTTCAATCATTATGGTGAGGGTTGTTCCCGATCGGGTCTCAACTGTTCTTGTTCATGTGTGAAGGTGAGTTGGTGGGTGGCCACCCAAATCGTGGAGGCCAGCGACAGGAAGCGCCAACAGCACCTCATCAAGAAGTTCATTATGATCGCCGATGTACGTAATTCACTTAGTCGCCATCTTATCTTGATGAACGCCGTGCCTAAGAAAGTGTTTATTGTTGGTGCCAGAAATGCTATGCTCTGGGCAACTTCAATTCGCTGATGGCGATCATATCTGGCCTGAACAATTTCTCCATCCAAAGGCTGAGAAAGGCCTGGGAGGTTCGTTGGCCCTCACGCATTTCCCCTCCCCCCCAATGTCCCGATGGATGATTTGGGGCCTTCTCACTCACCTCTTGGCCGGCCTGCAGCTGCTGGCGGTCAAGACGCGCGAAGTGTTCGACAAACTGGAGAGGGTGATGGCGCCGCAGAAGAACTTCCACCGCTATCGCCTCGAGCTGGAGAAGAGAGTTCCGCCCCTTATCCCGTACATGGGTACGTGCCTGCTCTCCTGCGCTCCTGAGAGAGGGGCATGTGTGCTCGAGAGCCTTCGCCTCACCTCCTCCCGCAGCCATGTACCTGCGCGACATCACCTTCATCTACGACGGCAACACGGACCACATCGACGAGAACAAGACCCTCATCAACTTTGAGAAGTTCGAGCTGGTGGCGGCCCTCCTCTCCGAGATCGAGAAGTACCAGGGCACCTCCTACGATATGTACGCCTTCATTCCCTCGACTCTCCAAGCCTTACGTGGTATGGGCCACTTGGGAAAACGTGGTCCTGACGCGACGTTACACCGTGTTCAGCCCTGTGGACGATACCCTACATGCGTACCTGTTGAACGTGACCTATCTGGACGAGGATGCCCTCCACAAGCAGTCCCTAGAGTGCGAGCCGCCAGCGGGCGGTGTCAACTCGAGCGCCGACGAAGGCGCGAGGACCTCCATCTTCGACGCCACCGGCAAGCTCACCAAAGGTGCACCAGCCGCCCTGCAGTTCCTACTCTGTACGAGCAGTGTCTTCTTGCACAGGTTGTTTACTTTATTATTGTCCAATCGGCAGAGCCCGTCAACTGGACCGTCGCCGACGTGCAGGAGTGGCTCGAGAGCAAGGGCATGGCCGAGTACCGTGAGAACTTCCTCTCCAAACAAATCGACGGTGCCCAGATCATCGAACTCGACAACAGGTACCTGTTGCGTCTCCCCTCTTCCCCGCCCCTTTCTCGAGGGAGTTCTGAGTGCTGACGCGCTGGACGACGTCGACGCAGAACTCTGCTGGCGCTGGGCGTGGACCACCTGGTGCACAGGAAGAAGCTGCTCAAGGACATCATGGCCCTTCACACCATCGACTTCAACAACTACGAGAGTAAGGGCGAAGACAAGGAGGGCTGGAGGTCGAAGGGTACTAGCACCCCCTCCCACTCACTGGCATTGGGTGGGACATCTGCGCGTGCGGCTGGCTGCTCAGCATTTGCTGTAACGATGCAGAGCCCCAGTCGTGGACGGCCGAGGAGGTGTGTCATTGGCTCGACAGCCTCGGCATGGGCGAGTACCGGCGTAACTTCATGGAGAACCAAGTGGCGGGCGCCGAGCTGCTGGACCTGGCCAACGACGATCTCGTAGCGCTCAAGATCGTACGGCTGGGTCACCGCAAGCGTCTGATCAAGTTCATCTCCGAACTCTCCGTCTCCAAGCACAAGAGAAGCGGTACGTACCGCTGACAGAGAAAGTGCGACAACACAACTCCCTAACCGTAGTCGTCACCACAGCTGGCGAGTCGGGCGACGCAGAGGAAGTCGCTCAGGAGGATGGCAGCGACGACGAGCCCAACAGACGGCGGTCTTGGGTGGGCCAAAATTTTGCCGACGCGCTGATCGACGGTAGACACGGCCCCCTCCGCCTTCTGACGTGCCTCACGCGCCTGTCTCACTCACCTGGGGGGTATAGAAGCGATTAGCGGCGAGAGCAGCGATGACGATGATTTCGCCCTAAAGAAGACGAGCAAGGGCAAGGCCGCCGGGCGCAATGGGCTCGCCCTCGAGGACCTCCGAGAACGGTAAATATCTGTCGTCCCTTCTTCCTCCTTTCCCCCCTCACTCGCCTCGTAGCTACACGCGTCTCACGACCATCATCGCCGTCACCATCATTAGGCTCAGGTCGCGTATGATCGAAGAGGAGGACGAGGACGAGGACAACGAGCCACCGGCGCCAGGCGCAGAGACCGCAGGGGTGGCGATCAAATGCTACTACGAGTCGGATATCCGCACCATCAGTATCCCCCGCGACGTGCCCCTCCGCGACCTCCGGATGATCATCGCCAAGACCTACGGCCTCAAGAACGGTGACCCTCCCCTCGCTCGTCGATTCTTCATTCAAATAGTAGTGGTTTATGTTTACTTCGGCTTCTGACCCTTTCCGCTCCACAGATAACTTCTTGATCAAGTACAAGGACCTCGAGGATGACCGCATCACCATCCGCACCGAGGACGACCTGAGGTTCGCGCTTCTGATCGGCATGTCGGCGGTGAAGAAGCTCTTCATCTACCACACTTGAGTGAGCAACTCGATCGGTGGCCTCCTCCGCCCAGGCGTCGCGTCCCACTTCATCCTCGAGAGTTCTTCCTTCTTCCTTTCCGTCCTACGCTCGTGTCGTTTTGTATAGTTCATGTACCAGTTGTGCTTGTCGCGAGTTACGTGTTTTGGCCTCTTTCCTCCTTCCTCTCCTCTCTCTCTCTCTTTTCTTTCTCTCTGTCGCTCTTTCATTACCTCAGTAAAGAGATCTGTATCATCGCTTTCGAATCCTCGTCACCGAATTCGATGGCCCGCAGGCTTGCCTCGTTTGCATTCGGCGTCAGCGTCAGTCGGTGGCGCTGCCGCCCTCGAGCCGTTCGGGCGGAAGAGGGTAGGCCAGGGGCGTATCGTCGAACCCCTCCCGAGTGCCGATCACCTGGTCACCCTCGGCAAAGCGCCGCAGGTCGGTGACCGAGTGGTGCTCTCTGGTGCTGTCGTCCTCCTTCGCTTCTCCTTCCCGCTGCCCTCGGCGGTCCTTCGGCTGTTCGGCCGCGGAAGTGGAGGTGGAGATGGTAGACGTGGTGCTGGCATAGCCGAAGCGCTGGTAGGGCCGTGGGAACTGCCCCACGGGACTCGCCCCGAAACGAGGACCATCAACGATGGACAGCGTGCGCACCATGTGGCCACTCCTCTGTCTGATCATGATGGGTGTTGTGTGTGTGTTGCTGGTTTGAGGAGCTGTAGTGTGTGTGGTGAAGAAAGACCAGGATACCCTGTGGGGGGGAGGGTCTTGCAGATAGAGAGTTGGCCGGGAACACGCAGCCTCCACTCAGATTTCCCACGCCCTTCCATGGAACCACGAGCAAAAAAGTTGATCATTTCCCTTGCGGCCTGCGGGAGAAGAACTTCCTCTTGGCACAGCTGCACAAGGAGGTGAAGGTGCAGTTTCCTTCTGCGTGTGTGGTGTGCAACATATAAATACGTGGTGTGGGTGAGCTCAGAATCGCTTGAACTGCAGTTCAGCGGCGATCTGTTTGCTGGGCTTGGGCGTGGTGGAAAACGAGTAGGTGGTAGCCATCGTGTGCGAGCGCTGCACAGTATTGCTCTCTTGCAGCCTGCGCGAGTAATCACACCCGAATGGTGAGACAACCACCACCACGCCACCAAGGGAGCGCAAGGAAGACGCACTTGGCCTGGTTCATCTTCTGTAGACGAGCAATCGAGGAGTTCATGAGCTCGTTAACGTTCGTGAAGGTGGGTAGGCCGTGCAGGCTCTTGACCGTGGCCAACGAGTAATCTACGTCGAGGATCACCTCCTCTGTCTTCTCCTGCGTGCTTCGCACGTCTCTCTGCACCCGGCCCCACACCGTCAAGACACAGGGCTTCGATTGGCGGCAAGGCAAGAAGAGAACCCTACCTGCATGTCCACAAACTTAGGGATAGACCGACGAATGTGGTCCTGCACATGGTATAGGCCCACCGATGGCTCGTTCGCCACGCGCGTCAGGTAATCTGACGTGCTCTTCGCCACTGCCCGAAGGATTAGCGTTGAGGTTCAATCATCGTTAAGACTTTTGATTGTCAAAGAATGCGCACCTTTCCTAACCTTCTCTTTGGTTTCATAGTCAAGCATGGGGCGACCAGGTGGCCGCTCGATCAAGGTCGGCGCTGCCGAAGCCTGGGGTACCATGCTCATCTTGTTTATGCAAAAATCTCTTTCTTTTAAATCCTTCATTTCCCCTCTCATTTCTTGGTTTTTCACAAGTGACCGAAAACTGCCGCTGGAAGACGAACCGTGTCGGGAAGCCGGCCTCTTCTGGCCTCTTACGCGACCGTGAAGGTGCTGGAGGTACCCGTGTAGGGGGTAAAGTAGCCCAGGAGGTCCTTGGACTTGCCGAAGGTCCTGATGCGGTACTTGCCTGCAAGTTCCATTAGCGGTGGTGATCAAGCAAAGCAGAGGCGCGGAAGGAGATGGAGGAGAGAAGAAGGAGGAACGAGCGAGTACCAGGGGCAGTGTCGGCGGCGATCTGCCAGGTGATGGTGATCCTGGACTGGATGAGCCAGACCGCCTCCCAGTACATGCGGGTATCCCAGTCGCCGTCGACAAGCATCACCTTCCAGCTGCCGTCGGTCTGAAGCTGCTCCACGGTCAGGAACGTGTCCTGGGTCCTACGGGCACAGAGAGCGTGAGCGTCATTAAGTGGTGCACCCACCCGCAAACAGGGCACCGAACGACAACGGCGGCGTACCTGAAGTCATTGCGCGGGTTGGCGCCCCAGAAGGACACGGTGACGGTGGAGTTGCGCGAGTACGACGGCAAGACGTCCTTGTCGACCTGACCGAACGCACTGGGAGCCGAGTCCTCGATGACGGGCAGTTGGAGAGTGAACTGTGCGTGAAACAGTCATGGTCAATAGGGCGTCCGGCCAGACAACAACATCAGGGCATGTCCCGTGTTTGCGTGGAGAGAGCGTACCGTCCGGTCGTAAAGGTTGGGCGGGGTGGGACCCGGAGGGACCGGAGTGCCAGAGAGCATGGCGTCGGTGAGGGAGGTGTACAGCTGCTGGTAGGCAGCCAGGGTCCAGGGACCGTAAAGGGTCGAGGCACCCTCGTAACGCTGCACCTCTGTTGACGTCAACACCCCCTCTTGGATTAGCACCACGTAGCCCGCTCTCAATGGCCGTTGGGAACGTACGGTATTCCTCCTTGGTGGCGATGTAGTGCGAGTAGGCGTTGGCCAGGCCGGCGATCACGGGAATGCCGTTGGTCATGCCGTGCTTCGACATCACCTTCTGGACGGTGTCGCGCAGACGGCGACCAGACATGGTGGTGAACTCGCCGGGCACGCCGATGATCACCAGCTGGCCAACGCGGAACACTTGCAGGGGGAGGATGTGCGGAGTCCAGGGAGCAGGCAGGTCGATACCGCCCGAGTTGAACAGAATGGGCTGCACACGCAAGAGACACGACGACGACCAGCTGTTAGCTGCTAGGACTGGTATGCGCATCCCCAAATGGCGGGAGAGGCTTCACCTTGGGGTACTGGCACTTGATGTCCTGGTCAGTGGGCTCGGAAAGGAAGTGGGCGATGAAGTTCCACCAGGCGTTGGTGCTCGAGCTGTTGGTTCCCTGCTTGAAGTTGAAGTCGCCAGGGCCGTCAGTGGTGCCGCCAGCAAAGCCGTCACCGAGAGAACCCACGCAAGTCGAAACGGCTGTTCAGTTGAAGGAAGATCACGCGTAAGCCATCATCGCTGATCTCTCTCTCTCTCTCTCTCTCTCTTCAAACGCACGCATTACGAGAAAAAAGCGAACGTACGCTCCGAGAGGCCAGTGAAAGCAGGCTGGACGATGACATTGTGCATGTTCACGAAAGTGTGGGCGAACTGGATCGGGCCGCTGATGGGCTCCTTGGCGGACTCGTACAGCTCCAGAGCCTTCTTGAACTGGTTGGTGCCGATGATCTTGGTGCTGCATTGACCAGCAGCATAACCACCGTCCGTGAGTCTCTGG
Organism: Acanthamoeba triangularis; assembly: GCA_902749335.1. Classification (NCBI taxonomy): domain Eukaryota; phylum Discosea; order Longamoebia; family Acanthamoebidae; genus Acanthamoeba; species Acanthamoeba triangularis. Next base: position 10,685 of record CACVKS010000084.1, read on the forward strand.
CGGAGTAAAGCGCACGGGTGCGTCGTACTTTTCGAACTGATCCTTGCCCGGGCCGTAGCCGTGGCAGTTCTCCGAATAGCCGCCGCAGGTGGAATGAGCGAAGTCACACGGCATGCCGTTGTTGCAGAAGGCGCCCCTGGTGTTGGGCGTCACGTCTCCCTCATTGCTGCAGAGCAGAAGCTTGCGGTTAGCAAACGGTTTGTACTGGTGTATCGCGACGTCTGCGGGCGGCGAAGATTACCTCTGAGCGAAGGCCGCGATGAAGGGTCCCATGCCGGGCAGCGACTTGGGTCCGTTCTTGTACTTCTCAAAGGCGTAGGAAGCGTAGCCCTTGTTGTCGCCGCTGATGAGCTTGTTCTGGTTGGTCATGGAGACACCATGCACGGCGAACCAGTTGACCATGCCGATCTCGTTGCCGTTCATGTCCTCAAACCTGGGGAAGAAGTCCACATCAGTACTGAAGACAGCTTGTCGGCACCAGCACGCGATGAGACGCACCTGAGCAGGGTCATGTTCTTGTCGACGTTGTACTGGTACTTGGCCCTCTCTTCGGCCGGGTTGTTGAGGTACGAGAAGGGCGAGCGACTAGCGAACAAGTTTGTGGAGCACGCGGGCGTTAGCTTAGCTGAGTACGCCCTCAAATGGACACAGTCGCGGGGGAGCGCACCTGAGGTTGGAGTCCAGGAGCTCTCCCTGGTTGACCATGATCTTGCCAGGCTTGACGCTATCATGAGCTGCGGAGATCGCATTCACGATGCCATCGATAATCGTGTGCCAGTTGTCCTTGTTGAAGCCCAGCGTGGTCATGAGGTAGATGCTGTACTCGGCGTAGCCTCCGGGACCAGAGTGGGTGTGGGTACCGCTGAGCATCACCTTTGAGGGGAGAAGGTTAATACCACTGGAGCGCTGACGACGTCGATCCGCGACTTAGGGTAGAGAGACTCCCAACGTACATTGTCGTGGCTGTACAGGTTGCCGTACTTCCTCTGCAGGGCAAGAACGACTTCCCTCTTCACCGAGGTGAAGATCATACACGAGTCCGTGCTCACGAAAACGACACGGCTAGTGCTGTCGGCGACAATGAAGGCGCGAGCCCTCAGCCTGAAGTGCACGCCTGTGTCACCAAAAAAAGAAGACACACAACCGCGATGAGCCAAAGCACGTCATCTCAAGAGGGCACACCTTTGCGACGAAGTTTCGAGTGGTGTCCTCATTGGGCCAAAATAGCTCGTGTGCACGAATTATTTGCGACAGGGGGTGAAGGGGAGTGGCGCACCAGCAGTGCTTTGGTTGGCCATGGCGTAGCCCTACGCCCCAAAACGGTCCTAGGTCAGTTGCGAAGGGAAAGAGAGCAAGGGAATGGGGAAGGTACCATCATGCCGATTTGAGCTGCAGGTAAAATGAAATGATGAAAGATCATTTGATGAGAGATGTGAGCTTACACACACACAAAAAAAAAATGAAATGTTCAATAGAGAGCTACGTACCCGCAGGACCGGTGATGTCGTAGATACCCGCACCTGCCGAGGAGAGGGCCGTGAGCTTACGATGCGCGAAGAGGATGCGCATTGAGCGAACGTACCAATTTGGTACTGGGTCTGGTCAAGTGCTTCGGTGGGGTCCACGATCGTAAGTGGAGCCTTCGCCGAGGCGGTGTAAATGAAGCAAAGGGCCGCATAGGCGAAGAGGAACAGTGCGACGCTCCTCATCTTCTGCGCGCTGGTCGTGGCCCTGTTGTGCGTTGATGCGATCTGTTGTGTCTTGGCGATCTCGTGCAGGCGGGACACAGATAACCACGGATGCCGTGACAGCCGCCCAATTCCGGACTGGCCCACCAATACCGTGCAGATTTCCCTACCTCGCATATTTTTGGTCGACAAAGAAAGACGGTTCAGCAACCAAGACCAAAGATTAATCCAGGCCTACAAAGATCAGCTTCCTCGATGCAAGGGGCAAAGGTGGCAACATGGGCTTCTGCATTCCCTTCGCCGCGACGCAGATCATGGAATACAGCCCCTCGTACAAGTTCTTCCTTCTACATCTTTGACAGCCGTGCGCTAACTCTGACTTGCACTGTTCGCAGTGCCGGGAGAGAGAGACAGTAGGTCAAAGCCTCCTCCAGAGACTGCGTCCCAGCCAGTGACTGCGCCCCAGCCAGTGACTTTTGCAGAAGCCCCGCCTCGAGAAGAGGAGGTGAAAGAGCCCATCTTGACAATGGGCTCTTGGCGGTCGTCGCCCACAACCAGCACCGAGGGGGAGTCCGTTTTCGAGGCGCCACGGCCAGTGCTGGATGGAGTGGACCGCTCCCAATGGAAGAAGACGGTGCTGCAGCGAAATCCAGAAATCAAAGAGCTCAGGGAGAGGGTCTACCCGCTACAGAGGGCTACGACCTTTGTGGAGCTTCACCAGCCACCCCTCGACGACACAGAGGCCGAACGAAGAGCGCGCAACATGAAGTTGGTCATGCAGGCTCTGCACTACTATGGATATACCGAGACGCTCCGCGCCCTCGAACGGGAGTTCGGAACCGCCTGTACCACCCCCCCTTTCCGTGCTCTCGAGCTTTACGTCTGTGCCATTTCTCATTCACTCTGCATTCGCAGACGAGGATCCCGACGCCAAGGAGTGCATGCTAAAGCACCACCTGAGAAAGGCCATCCAGCAGACAGAAAGAGTATACGATTTGATGCTCGGTGCGTACGGCCATGAGACGAGTGGCGCACCCAATTAATAGTCAGCCATTTGGCTCACACCATCTCCTCAGCACCAGAGCCTGCGAAGGACACCATGGACCTGTTGGAGGGACATTTGTCGGCACTGGGCCTCACAGAGGACACCGAAGACGGTAAGTCGCCCCGCTTCTCCCTACTGGTTCGAACCTGACTCGGGTGAAAATGAAAACAGACAAGCAAGACGTGGACATTTGGGAAGAGCCAGAGGAAGGGAACGTTATCCGCGATGGCGACAACATTACCGGTGGCACGCTGAACAAGCTTGTGGAAAAGCTTACGGCAGAGAAGATGCCAGGTTAGTTCGTCTCTATTCTCGTCCTCGAGACTGCAATGTGCGCTCACGATGTTCCCCAACAGATCCAACATCAACGAAGACGTTCTTGATGACCTACCAATCCTTCACCACGCCACGCAAACTGTTGGAGAAGCTCTTCCAGCGCTATGAGGTACCACCTAACAGATACAAAGATGACGACAACATGAGGTATACTCGCCACTAGCCCAACCCAACGTAACCACGGCTGAGCTTACATTCGTGATGCGGGTAGGCTGTGCATACAACTGCGAGTTGTGAGTGCACTGAAGAAGTGGCTCGACGACTACCCTGCCGACTTTGATGTGTACATGCTGGAGCAGCTCAACGAGTGGCTCGATCAAAAGGTGGATTTTACGTCTCGCTCCGTGGAGGCCCAATGTTGCTCCTTCTGATGCATTTTCGTTCAACAGACAGCAGACGGCTCGCTCGCGGCCAAGAGCCGAGAAGCCCTAGAGAAGAGCATGCGAAAGGTATCTAGAACGAAATGGTTGCGCGGCCGAGCTCAACGATCTGACACAAGCATAACTACAGGGACAGCAACCGACCACAACTACAGCCAACCGAAAACCGCCGCCTGAGCCGCAGATCAGCGATGAGGTGATGAAGATCATTTTCTCGACCCGTTTTGTTATCCACGACATCGACGAGCTGGAGCTGGCCCGGCAACTGACACTCGTTGACTTCGAGATCTTCCGGAGGATTAAGGTACGACCTCCGACGACGGCACAGTGCCCGGTGCAGCTCTCACCTTTCCCCGGCCACAGCCTTCGGAACTGTTGAACCAGGCCTGGTCCAAGCCCCATCTGCGGCATCGTGCTCCCAACGTTACGCTGCTCACGGAGCGATTTAACAAGGTTTGCGCCGTCGCTCACAGCGCCTTGTAAGCTACAGCTTACGTCTCAAACGCTGGTGCACAGGTGGCTTATTGGGTGACACTCTGCATCCTCAAGAAGAAGACTATCAAGTTGAGAGTGAAGATGGCCATCAGATGGCTTAACGTTATTCAGCACCTGCGCGAGATCAACAACTTCAGTGGAATCATGTCCGTCGGCGCCGCCTTCAACCAGGTCGCATTCGATCGCCTCAAGTTCACTAAGGAAGCCCTACCCGAACGTCACCAACAGGTTCGCCCCCTTCCCCCTGACGAAAGATCTTGTCTAAGACTTCTCCATCGCAATGTCACCTTCTTCCAGATCCTTGCTGAGACGAAGGCCCTCACCAACACCACCAACGGCTATCAGGCCATCCGAGAGGCCCTTGCCGGCTGTAATCCTCCCTGCTTCCCCTACCTGTACGTCCCATCAACTACCGAAGCTGTGTCCTTAGGCGGACGGTGATGTTGACCTTCACGGGTGGTGTAGGGGCATCTATCTGACGGACCTCGTGAGACTGGAGGAGCACCCCGATAACTTGCCACCGCCCAAACGCCCTGAGCCCTCCTCCGCCCATCTCGGACCCAACGCGACCATCCCCGAGATCGTTGGCAAGGGAATACCCAATAACAACACGCCCAAGGCCAAAGCTACCCTTATCAACTTCTCCAAGAGGAGGAAGGTCTACGACGTCATTGCCAACAAGCTACAGCAATACCAACAACTCACCTACAACTTCCAGCCAGGTGCGTGAGGCTCCCACATAACCGTGCAGTGATGATTCAAGCCCTCACTCTTCTTGCTATCGTGTCCAGTACACCAAGTCCAGCGGCTGCTGCTGAACCTGCCCCACGTGGCAGAGGAAGAGCTGTACCGTATGTCGCATGAACTCGAACCCCGAGGCGCGGAGCGGTCGCAGATCGCTTAGGCCGGCGCCTTCGTCTCATCGTAACGTGTAAGGCCACCATGGCGGCTCTACCTGCTTTATTGGCTGACCCTTGAATGACAACGGCCGCGGTGCAGTTGGACTCTGTAGGAGATAGGAAGGGAGGAGAAAGGGTCGCAACGTGAAGGCAAAGGCCCGCTCTCTGGTGTGATGTTGCGCTTCGTTTTGGTCGGTTCGTTTCGTGTTGGCCGGTCGTTCGTACAGCGCTACGGTTAGTAGAGCCGTCTACTTACTTACCGTAACGCTGGACGGAACGAGAGTACCAACGCAAACAGTTCTCAAAATTGGGCCACGTCGCATCCTGCAGCGTGCCCACCTCACTGACAATTTTCAAAGGATCGATCAGCACAATCCGGGTGCGTGCGAAAGCCGAAGCTGAAGTAGAAGAGAGAGAGAGAGATAACATACAGGATCTCGGTAAGGGATATCTGCCAGGGCGGGAAGAGCGGCATCACCGCAGTGCCGTCGAACTTGAGCATCAGGTTGGGGTCCGGAAGGCCGCCAAAACCTGGATGCGACGATCGACGGATCAAAAGGAGGGTCGGGTGGTTGCAAACGCAGGAAGGAAGGAAGGAAGGAAGGAAGAGCAGCGAATGCGATAAGCGACTGTGCGGATGAACGGTGGCATACCAACGATCGCCTTCTGGAGCGAGTCCACGGTGAAGTCGGAAGGCTTGACGCCCTTACGGCACATCTCCTGAATGGCGGTGACAATGTCCTTACGGCCGTCATCCGCAGAGAGCAGCTTTACACTGAAGATGTGGCCCTCTGTGCCCTTCTTCAGGTGGAACCGATGGTACTGGCAATGCTCTACTCGCAGAAGGAACTGGTCGGCACCGGCCCTGGCGCTGGCGATGCCATCGCCGCGGCATTGCTTGCCCTTGCCCTCCACTGCCTCGGGCTGCTTGCCCAGCTCTCCCTTAACTCGCACTACCCCGCCCTCGAGAAAGGCTGACTCTTCCACTTCGGCAAGCAACTCTCTGGCCCTCCCTTTGAGCATGCCTGATTAGGGCGAGAAGTTGTACTTAGCACAATCGTTGCGATTTTTCCCATTGGGGTTACCAATTTTCCTTGAGGAAGGAAGTGGTACCTTTGCTGTCAAAGATGGAGATGTGAGGAATGCCAGCCGCGATCGCCCAGCAGATAAGAGATGAGATTCGCTTCAGTCCGGTGGATGAGATGATCGTCGGATTTCGCTCATCGAATACGAAGGCGATGTGCTCCGGCACCTTGCCCAGTTCCCGCGATGTTTGCTTCACCCCACGCAGGGTGATTCCATCGAGGCCGTAGAAGAGGAAGTACTGGATATGCTGGATCGTGAGTGGAAGGAGACGCCATCGAAGGCAAGAGTAGAGAGGAATAACGAGATGGAGGAAGATGTAGGTGAGCCAGGCCCCAAATTTGACAATGGGGTTCATCTTGTGAGCATAGAGACGAAGGCAGCCAAAACTGAATCCGTCGTTTCTGCTTGTTGACTTAGTTGTGGACTGCCACGTGACGAGCCCACAAGCTACAAGTCGACAAAAAAGCCCTTTCAAACAACAGCTTGTACGGACGACAAGAGAGCCTGAGATGCTGAGGTAACGCCAGCCCTTATACTTGCGTGGTATTGGAAGCGGAGTGGCAGCCAACAACTGACTCAGCGACGGCGGCATCACTTTACGAGGTGTAAAGCGGTAAACAAAGAAGAAGAAGGGGGGAAAAAACGAAAGGAAGGCGGCAAGGGTGGTGGTAGTGAAACAGGGGGGTTGTTTGTATTTTGGGAGGTCGCAGAAGAGCCGACCAAGAGGAGCTGATGGCTCGAGAGGGAATGCGCGCTTAGAAGCACTTGCGGTGAACAATGCTGGGACCAGACTCGTCGTACTCCTCCTTGGAGATCCACATCTGCTGGAAGGTGGAGAGCGAGGCAAGGATGGAGCCACCGATCCAGACGGAGTACTTGCGCTCGGGGGGAGCGATGATCTTGATCTTCATGGTCGAGGGCGCGAGGGCGGTGAGCTCCTTCTGCATGCGGTCGGCAATGCCGGGGAACATGGTGGTACCGCCGGAGAGCACGACGTTACCGTACAGGTCCTTCCTGATATCGACGTCGCACTTCATGATCGAGTTGTAGGTGGTCTCGTGGATACCGGCCGACTCCATGCCGAGGAACGAGGGCTGGAAGAGAGCCTCGGGGGCACGGAAACGCTCGTTACCGATGGTGATGACCTGACCGTCGGGAAGCTCGTACGACTTCTCGAGGGCCGAGGAAGAGGCAGCAGTGTGCATCTCCTGCTCGAAGTCGAGGGCGACGTAGCACAGCTTCTCCTTGATGTCACGCACGATCTCGCGCTCGGCGGTGGTGGTGAACGAGTAGCCGCGCTCGGTGAGGATCTTCATGAGGTAGTCAGTCAGATCGCGACCGGCGAGATCGAGACGCAGGATGGCGTGGGGCAGGGCATAACCCTCGTAGATGGGCACGGTGTGGGTCACACCATCGCCGGAGTCCAGGACGATGCCGGTGGTACGGCCCGAGGCGTAGAGCGAGAGCACGGCCTGGATGGCGACGTACATGGCGGGGGTGTTGAAGGTCTCGAACCTATCATTGGGAGAGGAGGTCAATATTTGATAACAGCAGKGAAGKAAGCAAGGAGAGAGTGGGCGTACATGATCTGGGTCATCTTCTCGCGGTTGGCCTTGGGGTTGAGGGGGGCCTCGGTGAGGAGGACGGGGTGCTCCTCGGGGGCGACGCGGAGCTCGTTGTAGAAGGTGTGGTGCCAGATCTTCTCCATGTCGTCCCAGTTGGTGACGATGCCGTGCTCGATGGGGTACTTGAGGGTGAGGATACCACGCTTGGACTGGGCCTCGTCACCGACGTACGAGTCCTTCTGGCCCATGCCGACCATCACGCCAGTGTGGCGCGGGCGACCGACGATCGAGGGGAACACAGCGCGGGGGGCGTCATCACCGGCAAAGCCAGCCTTGCACATGCCCGAACCGTTGTCGATGACCAGAGCCTGAACCTCGTCTCCCATTGTTGATGTGATGTAGTGTACTGGTAGTAACTTACGATGAAGAATAACACTCAGCGTGCGGCCTCTTGTACCTTCACTGCCCCCCCAGAGCCGTTGATTGCGACAACCAATCAGATTTGATCTCCTCTACTGCGGTCTTGCATGGCCAATGGCCGGTCGTTGCTTCGAGCGAATCGCAGTAGCGGCCGCCAATAACACTCAACGCTCTCCTGCGTGCCTTGGCAAGCCAATTGGCACGCCCATCTACAAATGCGGCTGCTACTGCGCGGCTCAGTTGCGTGGAGAGGGGAGACAAGGACAACGGGTCGACAGGATCGTTCGGCTTTCCACTCGCTGACGCGCGTCGGCGTTTGTTGTGTGGGTGGCGCCCGGGCGGGAGTTGCTCACGGCCGTGTGGGTGGGAGGTCGTCTTCTGTGATTTGGGTCGTTCCGTTCTTCTGTTTCTTCTTCCTCGTCTGGCCGTTGCGCACGCACCTCTCTCCCAGTTGGCGCTGTGCGACGTCATGAGATAATAGACCGACCGTCGCCGAGGCGTACCGACAGCATTGTGTAGAGGAGAGGGAATGACCACACCGGACCCACCGCGACGAGTAAACCACAAACATCAGCAGCCACCAGAAGAAAAAGAAAAGAGCAGAGAACACGACACGAAGAGGAGGAAGGCGATAAAAAGCATCAATCAACCCAATCAATAACCCCGAGAGTCGCTCGAGAGAGAGAGAGAGAGAGGACTATCATGTTCGCCTTCTTCCCCTATATGCCCTTTGGGCCGGCTGCGGCGGTGCCATGCCCGACCATGCCTGCCGCGGCCCCCATGCACCCCACCTTCTTCTCCTACCCCACCCAACCAACTCCCATCTTTCTGCATCCATCGCCTGCCATGGTGCCCACCACGACGCCTTCCTCTGCTGCCACCGCATCTTCCTTCTCCTCCTTCTCCACTTCCTCTTCTTCTCCTCCCTCTATGCAGCCGTCTCCCTTCCTCCTCTACGCGCCATCGCCCATGCTGCCTTCGCCGCCCGTCGTCTTCTCGGCCTCGCCGCCTTCGGCCGTGGTCGTGACGGCTTCGACCTCTCCGCCCAATCACACAACCACCACCCTCTTGTCATCTTCGCCTCCAACCACCACGACGACCTGCTCGCGCCGCTTGCCTTACTTGCAGCCCTCGCCTGCGCCGTCGACATCGATATCGACATCGACCACGTCCTCTACCTCTCCGCGAAGCGCAACTGCAGCGGCGTCTGCTACATCATCGTCATCGTCATCACCGCGCGGCGAGGCCAAGACCACGACCACCCTCATGACCGCCCCGATCCCGATCCCGAAGCCCAAGGCGCCGGTGTCGGCGAGAGGCGGGCACCACGGCCCCAACTGCACGTGCTTCGGCGGCGGCGTGAAGAACCCGAGCGCGGTCGAGTTGTCGTTGACGGTCCTGGGCACCACGACGACGAGGAAGGAGCAACGCGATCCGGCCTACGCAGAGAAGCTGGAGCGGTACCGTAACAAGATGCGACGCACGGCGCCGACGGCGGATCCGCAGAGGTCGCTCCAGGCCTCGAAGCGGAAGCGGGACGCGCTGGGCAAGTTCATCAAGGAGGGCGACGAAGGGGTCGGCCGACGAACGAGCGCCCGGATCGAAGAGGCGGTCGTCAAGAACGAAGGCGGCGATGACTACACCACCAGCAACGACGATCGGACCACCGGCGTCGTCGGGCCGATGCATGTGCAGCAAGACCAGCACCACCAGCGGCAACAGCAGGAGCGGCGGGACGGAAGCAATACGACGGCGGAGCGGTCGATGGCAGGGGAAACCGCCCACACGCGCGAGGAGCCGGAGGGAGAGCGAAGACCCAGAGGGGAAGGGGAAGAGTCTTCGCCGAGGACGAGGGTCAATTTTCTGTTGAACTAACCACCGCGTCACCACGACCCACACCACGACCCACCATGTTTTTGCGTTGTACATCAAGAACTTAGCTAATAACAAACAATTGTCTAAACCAACTGTCGCCTTTCGAGTACCGTGACCGCTTGGTTGTAGACGCAGGTACAGCCATCACAAGTCACACAGCCTGGCTTCCATCATGATGTGAGAGTAAGTTAATTTATGTGACATGCATGAACATCAGCCCGCGAACTCTTCTTCCATCGCGTCGCCTCCCTGTGCAGCAGAGAAAATGCGCCGAGAGAAAGATCAGTTGTGGGTGGGGGCTGACGCAACCACTAAAGTACCTTTGCTTTCGGAGCGAATGGCTCGGCCTCCAGCACCTTCGCCACAAGGCCCTCGTCGTCGTTGACAAGCACACCACCTGTGTGCAAGCAAGAGAGGCGTTGAGAGTTAGGCATGCCCGGGAGTAGGGGAAGCGTCTTTGTCGTGCCTTTCCAACAGTTGTACTTGAGAGCGATGGCCTTGTTGCGTTGGTACTCTCGTTCCACATCGGCTGGTGTGCCCTTCCATTTGGCGTCGATGTACTGTACAAGACTCTGCCGTCCCATCACTCGCGCCGTCTTGATCCGCAGCTCCGTTGCCTCCTGCTCCGTACAAGCCGGGCAAAACGTGAGACTTGATCACCACAAGAGAAGCCACGCCAAAGTCCCATATACCCATTGGGGCAAGAACTCGCTCTTGGCGAGTGCCCACGAGCCAATGCCATGCTTCTCGATGGCCTGCAGTAGTAGGTCCTTCTCCTTGTCGCCCCACTTCTTCGCCTGTGCCTTCAACTGCTTCGCGCTCACGTTCTTGGGCTTGAAGTATCTGCAAACAGGAGATTTTGTCAGCAATCTGATGCGACGGACACGCCATCGCACGCCAATGGCATGTTCGTACTCAAAATCTATAGACCCATCCTCGTGCAGCATTTCTTTCGGGGTGAATCGCAACCGCATCTGTCGAGCCCATTCCTGCCTTTCCTTTTCGATCGCCTCTTGATCGTGTCCGTTCTCTGTGACCTCCATTTTTGTTTTGTGTCAAGATTATGGATCGGATTTTGGCGCGAAAGCCGCCCGGCCGATACCTCCCATTCTTTGGGCAGGAAAAGAAAAAGAAAAAGAGAGATTGCTTTGGGACCTTTTGATTTGATTGATTAATTTTTAAAATCGGCAAGAGCAAGATGTTGAGGCAAAGGAGCTTCATCCGCAAGACGCGGAAGGGGCACGTGATGAAGATTGTGCGCGAGCACTACCTTCGCGATGACATCTATTGCGGCTCGATGCTCTGCAAGAAATGCGGGCAGCAGGACTTCAAACTGACACAACCGGAGTCGGGGCACTACCTCATCCTTGACACGAACGTGATCCTTCAGCAGATTGATCTCCTTGACAATCCCGCCCTGAAAAACGTGATCATCCCGCAAACTGTGCTCGAAGAGGTTCGCCACCGGAGTCGATCCGTGCATGAACGCATCCGTGCCATTATCGCCGATGCCGAAAGGCACTTCTTCGTGTTCTACAACGAGTTGAGAAGGTGCCCTTCCCTTTGTTCCCCATTCACATGATTTTCTTAAATCGCGATTTTAAACTTCCATCTGCTGCAGGGAGACTTTCATCGAGAGGACAGCTGGCGAGTCGCAAAACGATCGCAATGACAGATGTACACACCATCTTTTTCAATCCTCCTTCTGCTCTACCTGACTCGCATGACGCTCTATTCTCAGCCATCCGTGTGGCCACCAAGTGGTACACTTCTCACCTGCTCGGCACCATCCCCACTGTGCTGCTCACCAACGACGCCGAGTGCTTGAGCAAGGCACGCGCCGATGGCATTGAATGTCACACCAGTACGTAGCCCACCGCATCGGCCACGCTCATAAGAAGCGTGTCTCCTTGGCTCACTTTGAACACTGCCGCTCTTCAGTTCATGCCTACGTGAAGAATCTCTCCGATAAGTACCCCGAGCTGGTCGACATTCTCGTCACTCCTGACGAAGATGAGGAACACGACGACAAGAAGAAGCGCAAGCGATTCTATCCCGAGGTGCTCATTCCATTCCTTGCATCAGCAATCGACCAATGTGGAAACTGGCCTGACTCGCAGGATTCTCTTCACCACAGTACAAATCCGACGCCGAGTTGGCCGAGGGGCTGAAGCACGGGCGTTTCCACCAGGGTGTGTTCTACATCAACCGAAGCAACCTGATGGAAGGCTACGTCAGCGCCGAGGGATACGACGAGGACATCCTCATTCAGGGAAGGGAGCACACAAACCGAGCGATCAGCGGCGATACGGTCGTTATCGAGATACTTCCGAAGGAGCAATGGAGTGCGCCTTCGAAGCTCATCGTACAATCCACCACCGCCAAATCCGCTACCGGTGCGCTCTCACTCTTAATTAATTCTTTCCCTGTTACTGTCACGCTCACTTTTACGATGATGTCTGGCAGACTCCAAGTCCAGCGCGAAGGCCAATGACGCCTCGTCGGCTGACGCCTCAGCACCCGAGGTCTTCCAGGACCAGGGCGAAGAACCCAGGCCCTCGGGCCGCGTCGTCGGCATCATCAAGCGGAGCTGGAAGCCCTACTGCGGCTCCATCGAAAGCGCGCCGCGTGGCCAGTATATGCTCTTCATCGCCGCTGACCGAGCGATCCCCAAGATCAGGTATCCTCTCTGCTGAGGCACAGCATTTTCGCCTCGCTAAACGGTTTGAAACGTAAATAGGATCAAGACGCGTCAAATCGAGCAACTGCGCGACAAGCGCATTGTGGTGGTGATCGACAAGTGGGACGCCTTTTCCGTCTACCCCTCCGGCCACTACGTCAAGGAAATCGGTAAAGTGGGCGACAAAGCCACTGAGACGGATGCGCTGGTATGTGTCCTCACACCCTCAAAAGGAGTGACCGCTTCTCACGCTATTGTTCGATCTCCGGTAGTTGATCCAATACGACGTGCCCTTCCACCCCTTCTCGCAAAACGTGCTTGCGTGCCTGCCCGACGCCGACTGGAAGCTCACTGACGACGAGCTCAAGAAGAGGCTCGACTTGAGGGAACTCAACATTTGCTCGATCGATCCGCCCGGTTGTACGGACATTGACGACGCCCTCCACGTCCAAGTGATGCCGAATGGAAACTACCAGGTACTCGCTGTGGTTTCACTTCCTTTCTGACCGGCATGCCCCTTAGCTAAATGCCCTACCATTCGGTTATTCCCGATAGGTGGGCGTACACATCGCTGATGTCTCGCACTTCGTCAAGCCCAACACGGCCATCGACGATGAAGCTGCGGCACGAAGCACAACAGTCTACCTCTGTGATAGGAGAATCGACATGTTGCCGCCGCTCTTGGGAACAAGTACGTCTTTCTTGCGGAGAGTCACCTCCCCTAATGTGGCTCTGACGATCGCTTCTTCCCCACAGATCTGTGCTCGCTGAAGCCTTACGTCGAGCGTCTCGCGTTCTCGGTCATCTGGGAAATGACCACGGACGCTGAGATCGTCAACACCTTCTTCACCAAGTCGGTGATCCGCTCCAAGGCGGCCTTCACCTACGCCGAGGCGCAGAACAGAATCGATGACCTGTACGCCCTTGCTGTTCTTGCACTTTATTTATCCACCAATTGGCTCACTCAGCGCTCGTCACATCCCATTTCTTCTCCTGTGTAGGCGTCAAACCGACCCCCTCTCCAAGAATGTCCGCATTCTCAACAGTCTGGCCAAGATTCTCAAGCAGAAGCGTATGGAGGTCCGCATCCCCACCTTTTTCCCCTTGTGGGTCCTCACTGCCCAGCGCTGATATGAGAAGTTTGTTGCCTCCTTCAGGCCGGTGCTCTCACCTTGGCTTCGCCCGAGGTCCGCTTCACAAGAAGCGAGGAGACGCAGGACCCGATCGACATGGAGCTGTACGAAACCAAGGAGTCCAACAGTCTGGTGGAAGAGTTCATGTTGCTCGCCAACTGCTCCGTGGCCGCCAAGATCTACTCGGCCTATCCCAACTTTGCCATGCTCCGGTGCGTCACTCTCTTTCGCCTGCCGCCTCTCAGTTCGCTAGACATCGTCGTCTGATGCCACCTCTTCTTCCACCAGGCGTCACCCTACGCCTCCGGAGAAGAACTTTATCGCCCTCAAGAAGTCAGCTCGTTTGCTGGGCATGGAACTGTACGCGCTCCGCTCCACGAGGAACCCTGAAACTGCTGCCCGCTTCTTTCTCATAATCTCCCCTCCATCTTTGTCCTCCGCCCCTACCCCCAGCGACACGTCCTCCTCGAAGGCGCTGGCCGATTCTCTTGACGTTGCTGTGGTACGCCGGGCACCGGCCTCCATCACGCCTGCATTGCGTCGATGTGCACGTCGTGTCGGCCTAGGTGGACTAACTGGTTATTTATGTGTATTTTATTGCCTTCGCAGTCGAACAGCGAGGACCCCTACCTCGACAAGCTCGTCCGAATCCTCACCACTCGATGCATGTCGCAGGTACCAGCCCTTTGCCTCTCTCTCTCTTTCTCTCTCTCTCTCTGGCGGTCACGTAACACCCGCTTGGCCATTTCTTTCGTTAATGCTTTAGGCCGTCTACTTCTCTTCCGGATCGCACCCCTACAACGAGTTCCACCACTACGGTCTTGCCGCGCCCATCTACACCCACTTTACCTCGCCCATTCGTCGATATGCTGGTATGCGCCCCTCCATGAACGGCTTTCGGGGTAGCGTAGGTAGCTATTGCTCACCACCCACGCACGCATTGACGTATGTGCAGATGTGATCGTGCATCGCGAGCTGTCCGCCTGCATCGGTGTTGAGCCGCTTCCGCTTAACTACGACAAGGAGTACGTGCGCAAGCTGTGCCACACGATCAACCACAGGCATCGCATGGCCCAGCAAGCCTCCAGGGCTTCGACGGAGCTCTACACCGTCATCTTCTTCAAGGTAGAAGCTCGACCCCCAAACAAGAGTCTCTTGATTTGAAGGCGTGGACTGACTCGGTGTTTCTGCATTCATTCGCTTTTCCTCACGATAGGGCAAGGTGGTCCGCGAGCACGCCTACATCACGCGCGTGAAGGCCAACGCCTTCATTTGCATCGTGCCGCGCTACGGCATCGAGGGCATCGTCTATGTCGCCGACAAGCGTGGAAACACCCCGTTCGTCTTCGACGATGACGAACAGGTCTGCTTTCTCCTCCCATTACTGCCATAGACGATGTCATCATCCATAGCTGACTTAACCTCTTCTTCACTGTATTTCGTTCTTGTGCGTGCAGTCCCTGACCAAGGGCGACGTCCGTCTGCGCATGTTCGACAAGATTTCGGTGCAGATCGCCGTCGATATGACCAACCCGCACAGGCCCTACCTCAAGATCGACTGCATCTCGCCACCCATCGGTACGCTCTCGCCCTCGTCTCTTTGCCCCTCTTCGTCTTGCTCACAGCCGAGAGCTGTGTTCGCTACAGCGGAGCTGCTGGGAGGCATCACCGCGGCGCCACCTCCCGAGCTGATGGAGGAGGAAGGAGAAGAGGAGGACGACGAAGCGGAGGAGGAAGCGGAGGCGCCGAGCAAGAGCAACGAGAACAAGAAGAGGAAGGAGCCGCCCCAGTCGCCACAGCAGGCGAAGAAGGGCAAGGCCAAGGCCACAGCCGGCAGCAAGAAGGGCTCGGCCGGCAACGTGCCCCGACCTACCAAGAAGCACAGAGAAGGCAAGTAATACTTACCCCCCCCCAAGACGTTCCTGCCTCTTGCTGCGACTCGCACGTACAAGAACAAGAACAACTGCGAACTTCGTCTTCATCGAGTCACGGCTACACGAAACGCACGAGTACAGTGCCGGCGTCATGGCGAGGAGAGGCGGATGCTGTAGAAGGAGCTCGGGTCGGCATCGGGCAGGTAGAACACCCTCACCCGCCGATACCAGCTGGGCAGCCCGTAGGCCGTGGGGATCAGGTCCCTGGGAGGTGGAGGAGGGGGTCAGCTGGACCGCGGTGGCCACACCTGTGGTGTAAGGTACCGTCGCTGTAGCACAACGATGCACAGGCTATTCGATGCCTCCGCGTTGTGCATCAGTTGTTCCACAATGTCGCTGAGCGCTGTGGAGCCAGGCTCGCCCCTGTGCTTCTGCGGTTCGTTGGGTGGTGGCGTGTCGTGCTGGGCGGCAAGAGATTGGGTGGTGGTCACCACTGCGCTCTCCGGCGCGATGCCATAGAGCGCGCACAGCTGCCCGCACGCCTCCAGCACCTTCTCCCATGACGACGGAGTCAGATACCTGGGTGCGGGCCATCAGTCAGTGGTCAGTTATGGCCGTTATCTCCTTAGGTGCGCACTCTTCAACGGCCAAGCGGCGCCAAGGTATCGCGTCCGTGAGAGTCAAGCCCAGGTAGGACTTCAAGCAGCGCTCGTCCGCTCTGGTCAGCTTTGTCACTCTTCGCCTGATGATGGATTGTCAGTTGCTAGCAATCCAACCCAATCCCATATGAAGTAGTTAGAACCTCGTGAGTAAGGCTTTCTTCCAGGGTTGAGGGTCGGCCAGCAGGGAGCGCCACTGGTGATTCACTAGCGTCAGCGCCAGCAGCTCCCGGACGTCCAGCCATTCGGCAACCAGTAGCAGCAACTGCAACGAGCCTGTTTCTTGAGTAAGAGGATTGGGCTTGCAAACTACGTGCAACACACATACCTCATCGGGGAGGCAGCATAGCCGGTCTGGTGGTTGCGGGCTTGCTATGAACCGTCGCACTGTTCAGGCAGCTGAGGGTGTCATGAAGGGAAGCACAGACCGAAGGGAGGGGCGAACATACCCCATTGGCGCTTGGGTATTTCGCATAGGTTGCGCGCAAGCGCCACGCCCGCTAGGTGGGTTGGGGGAAGCCACCACGTCGGCACCACACCACAATGCACCACCACCGCTCCACCATCCAGCATGCCTGTTCTTTTTCTGTGTTCTTTTTGCCCGTGCGCGTAATTGGATAAAGGGCCATTGTCTGCCACGTCCCCACGCGAATGGTCGGCGAAACGTTGCTGATGGGGACGTGGCACGGCTGTTTGGCCGCAACAAAATAAATAAATAAATAAATGTAGAGATAAAAATGCGGTGTTTGTTGCGAGTTGGTTTAGTGGCCACCAACAAAACGCCCAGGGCACGTCTACACGCGGTTGTGGAGGGCGAGCCTCTGCAGAGTGTGGACGAGGTCCTCCTCGTCGTTCTCGATCTCGTAGACCTGCACGCAGGCCAAGAGCACGTCGCTTCCCTCGATCGCCAACCGCTTGAGCACGGCCCTCTCCTCCTGTACAC
>CACVKS010000085.1:0-27676 GCA_902749335.1 Acanthamoeba triangularis
GAGGTACCCATTTTATTTTATTTTTATTTTTATTTACTATATTCTAATTTATTTAATCTTATAATCATAATCATATTCTATTTCTTCTTTTTGAATGAATCATTATTGGACTGTAGGGCGTGGCCGGGCCGTGGGCGTCGCCGTCGCCGTCGAGCCAGCAGCAGCAGGCGCAGCTCTACTCGGTGAGCGACACACCCACGGCCCAGGGATTCGAGCCCTGGAAGGACCGCTTCGCCAAGGGCCTGCTCCTCATCGACTCGGGCAAAGAGGTGCCCTCCCCACTTGGCCCAAGTCTCCATGGCGTGTGTCGCGTGTCGCGTTGTCGCGTGTCTTTCTCATGCGATGGCATTCGCGCCGCAGGACGAAGCGGTGCAGGCGCTGCTGTCGCTTCAGTCGGACACTCTGCTCCGCCTGTGCCTGGCGTCGCCCCACCTCCTCTTCGCGCCGCAGGACGATGCTGAAGACGATGCACCATCGTCTTCTTCCTCCTCCTCCTCTTCATCATCTTCCACCGGTGAGAAGTGGAACGTCACCGCCGTCGCGCTCCTGCTGCGCCAGCACGCCCCGTGGTCGCTCCTCGAGCTGCTCGCGACCCTTCTCACCCAGGTATATATTCTTTAAATTTATATATTTATACATTGACGATTTGTTGTCGACTGATGTGTTGCTGGCTGACCACCGGCGGCCGCTGCAGAACGCGGAGGCGGTGCCGCCGCTATCGCTGGTGCTGCGGCTGCTCGACCCGAACCCGCCGCCGGCGCAGCTGCCCCATTCCCTCCACCCGTACCACTACCTGCAGCACCAGCACGCACAGGCACTGCCACAGCCCACTTCCGACTCGCCCGACCTCATCGGCCTGTACGCACACACACCCAATCGCACTCGCGCAACCGCACACTCCCGACCGCACACACAACACGCAACACGCCCGAGTGTGGCTGATGGGCGATGACGATAGGGTGCTGGAGACGTGCTACGCGGAGCACCTTCTGGTGGACGAGCAGGCGTCGGCGCTCCAGGGAGCCCGGGCGAGCCGGGGCCTGCCCAACTACCTGGCCGGCCTCTACCTCCAGTGGGCCGTGCACTTCGCCTCCGCCGCCAAGCCTGGCGACGTCTCCATATTCGAAGCCGCCGGCTCCATCCCCATCTCCTACGCCAAGAGGTGCGCGTGTGCGTGTGTAGCGCAAGTCGTGCCACGGCTCACATGACAATCACAAACGCAGGTGGGAGAGCCGCCACAAGCGAGCCTTCAAGCACACCGTGCAGCCGTGGCTCGCATCACTTTGCCCAGCCTCCGTGCCCGACGAGCAGTCGCTGGACCTCTACTTGGCCAAGCTGTTGGGCCTGCTGACGTCGCCCTACGCGGCGCAGGTGGACTGCGAGGCCATACTGCGCCTATTGAGCGCGTCCCTGGGCCGATCCCTCGACGCGAGCCCGATGACGCTCCCGCTGCGGCTCCTCTGCCTCGCCAGCCAGCGCTTCGAGGAGGCCATGCGGCTCACCATCGCCGTCAAGCCGCGCGCTACCCTCTCCTTCGCCCAACACTTCTGCACCAGCGTACGCCCCCGACACACACACGCACACACGCACATAAACACACTCACTTGGCTGATGCAATTGCACAGACGGACGAGTGGCGAAGTGTGCTGGCGGCGCTGGCYGATGCGCTGCTGGAGGCCGAGGAGCAGGAGCGGAGCAGCAAGGAGCTGGCGGAGGAGTACGCGAGCGTGCTGCGCCACYTGAGCAYGGTCTACGAGCCCGATGTCTTCCTCCTGCTTCTGCCGCCCAACGGCAAGATGRCCTTCTTCCTGCCCTTCATCGAGGCCTCCTTCACCTACCACGCCGCCCTCTCCCTCCGGCCACCGCAGCGCTCCCCCGCTACCGAAGCTGCCCAGGTCAAGTAGGAGCCTGGCTTCACCTTCAGCACCAACTTCTTCTACACGGCCACCCTGTTCTCAACACACAACACAACTTCGCCCCCCTCCCCCGAGAGATGGTCGTATCGTAAAAGGTGATACTGTTCAGCATTATCACCCCTTGATGAGCTCCTTGGCTGCCTTCTTGTGGTTTTTCTTGATTGCGAGTCCGTAGGGGGTCAGCTTGTTGTGGTTCCGCCCCGTGGTCGCCGCCCCGGCATCCAACAACAGTCGCACACACTACACGACACGAGCCGTGACAACTCAGCCTCAGGGAGTGTCGAGGCGTTGATCTTGCTTGCCTGGGGTGTGCTTGTACCTCTGTGTGGCCGTACTGGGCGGCCTCGTGTAGCGGGGTGTACATGAGGTCGTTGGCAATGTTGGGGTCGGCCCCCTGTTCCAACAGGAGCTTCACTGCGCCCAATATCAGCTCAGCTTTTCAACGAAACCGTGGGTGGGGGTTAGAACCTATGCCCGTGTGGTTGAAGGTAACGGCTTTGTAGAGGGCCGTTTCGCGCACCTCGTCGGTGTAGTTGATCGCGGCCTTGCCCGCTCGGTCGCTGAGGAGTCGCACCACCTCCTCATGCCGTCCCTTTGTGGCCGCCTCCAACAACTGTGGTCCTTCCATTCTTTCTTCCCTTTTTCTTTTTGCTTGGTAGCATTAAAACTTGTCATACCCAATTAAGGTGGCAGTGTTGGTGGCCATGGCTCACTGGCTTCCGGAATAAAATTGTAAGCCAATTGACAAAAGAAGAAAAAACTGGGCACCGCTTGGCTCCAGGCAGTGCCTGCTTCCGCCTCATTTGTGGAACAAAACGAAATCCGAACACAACGCAGCCAAGGATGAACAAGGAGTACGAAGATCTGCTGAACTACATCACCACCATCGAGCGCTCGCAACAGCAAGAAGAGATCAAGCTCGCCGAGGAGGTGGCCAAGCACAAGCACACCCAGCAGAGCATCCAAAATGGTACGCTCTACCTCTTCTTCTTCTACAAAGAACTGTGTAGCGCCTGTTTCGAAAAGGCTGAGCTTCTGTATTCCTCTTGCGGGAGTAGCGCACGCGAACATCGAGCGGTACAAGCAATCGTTGGAGGCGATGCAGAACAGCATGAAGAACATGCGTCGGCAGCACCTCGAGGCAAAGAAGGCTAGCAAGCAGCTCAGGGACACTACGAAGCACCTCAAGGAAGAGCTCCGCCTTCTCGACGAGAGTCTCGTCAAGGCTTCGGAGGAGGCCAGCAGGAAGAGGTATGCACCCAGTTGTACTACCTCGATGGAGAGCATGGCAAGGAGTAGCATTGTCGTAAGCTCACGCTTGGTGCTGTCCAGGGCATTCTACAAGCAGGCTATGGAGATGGCCAAGGAGAGGTCTCGCCTTCTTGAAATGGTCTACGCGAGAGGTGATCGTACGTCTACGCTGGCATCCGTCTCGACTTCCTCCTCGGACGAAGCGGCCGAGGAAGAGCAGCTGAAGCAGAAGCTGGAGCAGCTCAAGGCACGGCTACAGGCCGAACTCGACGAGAAGGAGAAGATCCAGACGACACTGGACGCCGCGTTGAAACAGAAGATGAAGCGAAATGAAGAGGCAGCGGCTCAGCCTACTTCGGTGGACATCGAGAACGCGGCTGCGAAGGTATGAAGTAGCTTGGATTCCGCTCGTGCTTGGTGATGGTGGTGTGGACCAATGCTTTTCCGTTCTTTCGTTAGGTGGCCAAACGTGAGGCGGAACTGCTTCTGCAGCGCAAGGTTGTGCAAGGTCAGAAGGATCTGCTGGAGCAACAGAAGAAGCTGCAGGAATCGACCATCAAGGAGTTCCATGATCTCGATGGGTACGTTAGCCAGAGCTTGTGGCCACTCGACGTCTGCATGGTCACCGGTGCATCGATCGCAGGTACGGGACGAAGCTGAACCAGACCTATGAGGAGCTGCAACGGTACTGCTCTGAGCTCGAGGCCGCCGAGGTCCCGCCCTGCAGTAGGTGCCACAAGAAGAAAGGAGAGAAGAACGTGGACGAAGATCCCATCATACAAGACTAAGGAACAAGAGACGAGTACGCTGCTTCAATTCGATTCGATTTATCCCACTTGACAAAATTGTGATTGACTATATACATAAATGTGACAGGATGGTGATTACGGGGATGCATGGACGTAGTCGCCCACGGTGAAGCCCGACGAGGAGTATGCCGGACCCTGATTTGAGTTCTGCGAGTAGATGCCGCCTGTCGAGGTCGTGGCGTACCCTTCTTCGGCCGAAGCCAGCGTGTAATCGGGATCTCCCATCTTCGCTTCAGCATAAGGGCCGTTCGAATCTTGTTTGATGTAACCCTCGTCGTCCTTCCTCAGCACGACGTAGCCCCCTTCGGCATTCAGTGCGATGGTGTCGCTGCTCCCCACGGTCCCGACCGCGTACTCGCCGTTCTTGGTCTGGATCGCGTAGTCTTCCTGGCCCACGACCTCCACGCCCGTAGCGTACTCGCCGTTCATCTTCTGCTCGAGGTAGGTCCTCTTGTCAATCTCGCTCTCGGCGTAGCCCTGCGTGCCGCCAATCTGCAGAGTATAATCCGGTTCGCCTGAACCAAGCACCGCATAGGCCTGCTTCGCGTCCTGGGTTGTGTATTCCTCCGCACCGATTCTTCCTTCCGCATAGCTCGTCATCGTCGTCATTGTCTTGTTGCTGATTAACACCAACCCGGTTCGTCTTTTGTAGCCTCTACTTTCAGTGAAGCTCTTTCGCGCCAACAAGATCCAACAAGCGCGAAAGCGAAATGTGCCCGAAACGTCACCCAAAAGAACTCGAAATGTCACTTTTTATAAATAATTCAAAAAAGGCAAGACGACTGGCTGTTTGTTTGGAGTTGTTTACACGAAGACGGCGGAGCTGCCCAGAGCAAGGACGAAGGGGAGGAGGAAGACCTTGCTGAGGAAGAAGAAAAAGATCCCCAACGCGATGGAGAAGGGCAGAGCCGGCAGCGCCTTCCTAAAGACCGCCAGCAGCAGCAGCGTCCAGAACAGGCCCTGCGAGAAAGTAGCACGCCGCGGGTGGGGTGAGGGCGTCGAACTACAGACTTGTCAGCTTGAGAAAGAAGGAGACGGTACAGTGATGATGGCGATGAAGCACGTGAAGACGGTAAGCCAATTGAACATGGCGGCGCGTCCGACAAGCACGCTGTAGAACACAAAGTCGCCCAAGCCCAGCTTGACCGATTGAGGTCCTGCGCATCATCGCCACCATCACAAGCATCAGCGGACCCGCTCGATACAACCAACATCAAGCAGCCAAAGCCGGCGCAGAAAGAAGTACTCTTGTCTTCCTCCATCAGGCCTTCGCCTCTGTCGCTGCTGCCCATCATGTTCAGCGTGTTGATCATCAAAGGGACCACGAAGCCTGTTCCGCACACCGCACGCACTCGAAGCATGAGCACCACTACTGTAATAGAGCAGCGCATCCGAGCCAAAAGCATCCCCCCCGTACCGTTGTACAGGAGAGCTGGGATGGGTTCCTGGCGCTGCTGCGCCGTCTCGACCAACACGCGAAGCGGTCCACGCGGGCACAGCACGGCAAACACGTCTAGCATAGCATCGTTACCCCCCCCCCCAAAACCAACCCCAGCGTGAGCACAACGTCAGCGCGCTCGACCTTTGTACGCGCGTTGTGGCGTCAGGCGAGTGTTGGTCGGTCGTCGCGTACCGTAGAGCGCAATGGCGGCGAGGATGGTCCAGGTGGTCCACTCGGGCAGGCGGGTGAAGAAGATGGCCATGAACGCGGAGATGAGGACCAGGTAGGCCTGGTTCCAGCGCTGCGGGGCATACCTGCGCAGCAACCAATTGGTTTCAATTCTATGCCCCCAATCGAACCTGGTGGACACCGCCAACGGCGCTCAGACGGTACCAGAATATGGAGATGACGCCCGCGCCTGTAAAGTTCCACATCATGAACACGAACGTGACCCAGTCCATCGGGAGGTTGTACGCCTTCCACATGTATCTGCAAGTGTGTGGTGTTGTGTGTGATGCACAGCAAAGAGAGACCAGGAACACTCGAAGCCTACAGAAGACGGGGTTGCACGTACATGAAGATGATGGACCCGAACATCATCAGCATCAAGCCCGACGATCCGATGAGCCAAGCGAAGATGAGCTGTCGAGACGCATATATGTGTTAGCAACAATAACATGAGAGGAAAGTAAGAAGAGGGGGTGTTCAAGGCAGTACCTTGAGGCATCGGTACTTGTAGAGAATGACGAATATAACTGTGACGATGACGATGACTACCACGAACACCAGCGCATTGAGGAGTGCGCCGAGGAGCTTTGTCGAGGTGTCGTCAGACGCCACTTCCTTATAGACCATGTACACGGGGCTGCCAGAAGAAGAAGAAGAATGGCACCGCGCAAAGAGAGCAGAGATGGTTCAGTTTCGCGGTCTCATCGCACACATCGGGGTAGCGCCAAGGGGCAAAGCGGGAGAGGTCACGCACGAAAAGTTTTGGTTGTAGGGGATGGTGATGGTCTTGACCACCCAGATGACCAGCATCATGGTCACTGCCACCGGCTTCAGAATGGCCAGCACCTGCAAGAAGACACAAGGCCAACGACGACGTGCAACGCACACGCGTGCAGGCCACCACACACACGTGAGAAAGGACCAGGACATCGTCGCAGTTGAACGCGTTCACAAACCATTTGAGCGTGGTCTTCAAGGGTGAGGCCGCCTTCGTCATCCTCCTCTTCGCCCCACTCTTCGTCATCATGCTCCTCGACCGCCCCGCCACTGTGGTTGAGGGAAAGTGAGCCAACGCCTTTCATCTTGTGGGCAGTGAATGGCTTGAGCATACCTTGGGCGAGGGCGGTTGCGGTGGGCACGCTTCGGTTTGCGGGCGTTCTTCGGGGCAGCCGTAGCGGCAGAAGGCGGAGAGGATGCTGGCAAATCGTCATCTTCGTCGTTGATGGCGGATTCCGCCTCAACATTGCCACCATTTGGGAGGTCGTCCTCACCTTCAACGTGGTGATGGAGAAAGCTCTGCCTCTCAGCTTCCTCGATCGAGACCAGCTCGATCGATTCCGCGTACTTCTCCTCGTCGCTTTCCATCTCGATAATCAAAGGTAAGCAAGCGTCTTTTCCCAGTTTAATTTATCTCGATTTCATTTTTCTCTTTTCCCTGTACGGCGGAAGAAGGCGAAGGAGCCGCGGCTCGAACACCACACAAAGCGTCGTTAGGCGATCGTAGCCTTCTTCTTTGTCCTCTGATGCTTCGTCTTACGTCTGTTCCGTTGCGATTTCGAGCGACTGAAGCGTCTCTCACCGCCAGAGACAGGGACTGGAACCTGCCCTACGTCTTTGCTCGAGTTGCTGCTCTCGGACGAAGAAGGTTGGAGGCACGGTAGGAGCTGGTCGAGAGGGATGCTGACGAACGGCTGCTGAACATCGAAGGGTGGCACGACGCCTCTCTGGAGATAGGCATCTCTGATGCCGATCCGCTTGGCGAGTTGCGGACGGAGCTGAACGACGAGCATGCGCCATGTCTCCCACGCCCGTAGCTCCTCGAACGACCACGCTGCGAACTGTGATGCGACGTGATGAGAACAAGAAAGTGAGCGGCACAAGACCGGACGTACCTCAGGACGAGCCGTAATACTCATGAGCCGGTCATGATGATCGGAGAAGGGAGCGTCGCCATAAGGATCTCCGGAAGGGTACGGCTCCCTGTCCAGAGAGTTCTCTGCCGCGAACGGTGCCTCACGGGCAGAGGGAGCGGCGCGAACTGGTAGCTCGAAATGGCGGAGAGACTTGATCATTCCGGCCCGAGCGCGTCGCCAGCTCACCGAGGACAGTTGCGTGGATCGGAAGTTGATCTCCACTGCCGAGCGCACGCACGAAGGTAAGGCAGACTTCTTCCTTCTCTTGCGTAAGTACGTACGCGGTGCGCCAGTTCGAGAGTCGTATCGATCTACGTCGCCAGGCGGGCGGTGGGGGTTCAGCTGATTCACCTCGAAGAGAGTACGTTCGAGCAGCTTCTTGCAGCACTCGGCGTCGTTGTGAGCGAAGGCGAGTAGAAGAATGGCGAGGTCCACCTTGCTGAGGGCTTCGAGCGTACGTAGAGACGCATGGTCGCGAAGCAGCTGCTGGCACTCCGCGAATCCGAGGACGTCCAGGTCCCTCGCCCGTTGCGCGTTTGCCGCTCTCATCGCGTTCAGCTTCATCATCTTTGCTCGTTGCTTCTTTCCTGGCGACTTACGCGTCGAGAGAGAGAGAGGTATACCGGGTAGTGTTGCAGTTCTCGAACGCTAGCACCGAACGGAGGCAGAACAGAGACTGAAGACGCGCTACACCAGGCGTGGATGAAAAGCGAAATGCGTTTTGCCTGCCTTTGTCGTCCAATAAAAGCCCAACAGCGCTTCGCGCTTACTGTGAGTGACAAGCCTTGGATCCTGCCTGTATTGGGCTCGTTGAAAAAGAACAGAAGGGAAGGAAGAAAGCAGAGGGGAGAGGTCTCTTAGACGGTGGCGGCGGCTAGTATTCATCAGGATGACTGGCAAGGTCACCGCGCTCCCACCTCTCCTCGTCAAAGAAGATGGCTTCGACTTGACGCTTGGCGAAGAATCGTCCATGCAAGCTGTTGATGGCTAACAGGTGAAGAAGAGAGAGGTGAGTCCAACACAACGAACTCGATGAAGCAGACCACCATCTCCTATCGTCATCATGGGCGACGACGAAGCCGATCGGCCCTTCGTGAAATCGTACACTCGGCCACCCATCCCACACAGATACACACACGCCCATGCCGTCAGTCCCCCATGGTGTACCCTTTAGCGCAGAGTCGAGCGTGGTGAACTGCACGAAGATGCGGACCGACTTGTCGGAGGGCACCATGGGGTTCTTCTCCTCGTAGATCTTGCATCGCACCACCGGACCGTACTTGGTGCACTCCTCCGCCGTCTCTGACTCGAGGTCCTCGTCCACTTCGCCTGGTCCCACCATGTTCTTCGCAGAGCCGAGAAGAGAAAATGGGCATTGAGATTCAAGAGCATTGACAGACGACTAGTCAAACATTACAAAGAAACAGACAAACGTGATCGAGAAGCAAGATGGGACCCAACATACCCGGAGCAGAATGACCTTGCTTGATTCGACCTTTCGTCGGTGGGAAAGAAGACCCCCGGGCTTAGAGTTGACGTCGATGATGACGCCACTGGCCGGGCCTTTGCCCTTGTTGAGCTTCTTGTGTTCGAGCGGGTTCAAAATACCCTGTCCCTCCTTGCCCAGGCCTGCACCGCGGAGCACAAAAGAGAGGCGTGAGAAGAAGCACGGTCAAACACAAGAAATGACGAAACAGCAAGAATCTGGAGCAAGATGCGCACCTCGTCCCTCTGTCCAGCCCATCTTCTTCATCATCTGCTCTGC
Organism: Acanthamoeba triangularis; assembly: GCA_902749335.1. NCBI lineage: Eukaryota > Discosea > Longamoebia > Acanthamoebidae > Acanthamoeba > Acanthamoeba triangularis. The sequence goes on from CACVKS010000085.1 coordinate 9,324, forward strand.
GATCGAGAGGCCGCCGCCGCCGCTATTGGCTTTCGTGGGAGTAGGAGTAGGGGCAGGACTATCAAATGACGGCGGTGGAGGGATGTGATTCGAGACGCGGGCTGCTTGTGGCGGCCGAGTGGGCGTTTCCTCAGTGTCGTATCCGTACGGATCGTGCACGTTCGAGGGAGCCATGGCCGGAGCTAGCGATGCTGCAGGCTGCATTCCTGCGCTCAACTGGGCCCGCCGTCGCCAGGCCTAGCACGCACAAGAGAAAGAGAATAATGAAAGCGGGAAACGGGTGAAGGGGCACCAAGTGAGTGTATGTACCTCTTCGCCCGAGACGTTGAGGTCTAGCTTCGCCGAAGATGGAGGAGGAGAGGACTCTCTGGTGGATCGAGATGGCTGAGGAGGAGGCGAGTAGCGGTGATGGGTGCCCCGGGGTGCTTCGCGGAAGTCATCTTCATCCATCGGCACGCTGGGTTGGAAGCCCCACTGCTGCTGCTTCTGCTGCTCTCTTTCCTGTTCGCGTTGCTGCCGTTCCATCTCACGGCGCTGTTGTCTGGCCTGCCGCTCGTTTTGGTACTCCTCATAATCGTTGGGCCGGGCAGGATCGTATTCATCGACGCCCTGAGGCCCAAGGCGCGACGAGGCGCCCATCCTGGAGGGCATGTGATCTTCATTCCCACCCGGCTTGGGTGTGCTGCTCATGTTGGCGTTTTGTTGCAGATGGGGGGTGGTCTTGGCGGTGCCCAGATGGACGAAGAGGTCAATCAAGCTGACGAGAAATCGCTAGCCAATTGAGTGGCGCGGCGGTGGTGCAGGAGGTACTATTTCTTCTTTGATCTTCGCCTGAACCAGGTCCATAGATGTACGTGCGGTCCTGGGCGGTTGGGGTTGTTGCAATCGCTTGCGCTTGAGCAGCACATTTTGGGCCAACACCGATGGCACGTTTGTAGTCTTCTCACCTCCTGTGAATTTGGACGTGCTCGACCAACCTGTGCCCGCTCGTTTAGCATTATTCGGTTTGTTTCAAGCGATGTCCAGTACCTGAATTGGCAGGTTTCGCGTCGGTGGGCTGTGTGCTACTTGTGTTGGTGCCTCCTGCCTTAGGGGCAGAGAGATTCGAGTAGAGATCAAACATGGGCTGGCGAATGCGTTGCGAATGGGCTCTCGAAGGGAAACTTCTTTTCTTTGTTGGCTGCAAGAAAACAAACAAGAAAAAGAAAGTGATCGATTCGGGCATCATTTTTTGAACTCCCCCACACCATTTCTAGCAGGTACCAGTATGAAGAAAGGTGGCCAGGTACATGCTGCCTAGTGAGCCGAGAATGCAACAGGTGCACCCCGGGTATCCAGGCTCCGGGCACTGACCCGGCGGTCCCTCGTCCTCCTCGGGGTTGGCAGTTCTTTTTTCACAGTACCGACCACAACACCAGACCTCATGCCTACCCGCAGTGCACACTACTGTACCTCCCTCCCTTCTGAGCTCTGCTGTGCGCACTTTCTCATTGGACTTGTCCTGCCTAGACTTGTGGCTTGTGGTACTGGTTGTTTTATTACACGAAGCTCGAGTTGGGCGAGGCATCACCCTGCCAGGTGCCGGCGAAGAAGCAGCACGGGGGCTGTGGGCCGCTTGGGCCGACGGTGCGTCCTCTCGCCACCCACCAAGGGTGAAGAAGCCCACTCGCTTGCAACCACCTCACGAAGGAGCGACGTCCACGCAGGCTACCAATTCAAGGCGGACAACGTCATCCTGTCCTACTCCACTACATCTACCCTCACCACAGCCGCCGAACAATTGGCCTTGGGTGCAACCTCCTTTGTGAGTGTGGACGGCCTCATCCCGGAAGCCGACCGAGCGTATTTCCCGGCGGAAACCATAGAAGTGCCCGTGGCTGGTGGGGCGATCGTCGTGGCCTACAACCTCCCTGGCAACCCATCCCTGGTAACCCGAGGATCTCGGCCGTTTTCTCTTTTTAGGCTATATTGTCCTTTTGTGGTATATTTTTAAAGCTGATACATAACACTGATATTGGTGATGACCAGGTGTTGAATGGAGTCACGCTTGCAAAGATGTGGCAGGGGGAAATCCGAGAGTGGAATAACTCGGCCATCGCCGCACTCAACCCTAATGTGACTCTGCCCAGCAACGACATCACCATGAGCTTTGCGTACGCCATTCCCAGTCCCCCCCGCTTAATGTGTTTGGTACCAGGTGGGCTGATCATCACGCCATGCGCCCTTATGCACAGTACTAGCGGCAGCGATGGGATCACGCTGCTGTTCCGGCGGGCGCTCGCGGCCTTCAATTCGACCTTTACCAACAGTGCCAATTCCACCTTTGCCGACCTGCTGCCCGCACAGCAGGGCAGGACCTACAGTGCCGCCAGTGCCACTGCTCGTCTCGACTATGTCAAGGTACCCTCCAGGCCTTTGTTGGTTCTCGCACGAAAGCGTCGCTTTAATAAAAGTATTCGCACCGTACAACAGAATACAGCGTACAGCATGACCTATGTGGAGTACTCAAGCACGTTGCGCGGCTCCCTGCCGTACTTCTCCATGAAGAACAGGGCCAACAAGGTTGTCACACCCTCGACCACGTCCGTTCAGGCTGCCATGACAGACTACGCAGCTGCCCTCAATTCTGGTTTCCGCCACACACCTTGCAGTCCACTCCGTTAGCTCCTTGGCGCACTGACACCAATATGCGTGGGTGGCAGGCGACCTAACGGGCGACATCTTCAATGGTCCTGGGGCCAACTCATGGCCTATGGCCTACATCGTGGTGGCGTCGGTGCGCAGCAACTTCACCCCGTCCGATGACGATTGCACCATCATCCAATCGCTGGTCAAGCTGCTCAGCTGGACGCAGGTCAACGACCGCGCGGTGACGGCCATCACCACGGCCAAGTTCTTCCCGCTCACCATCCCCTACTACAAGCGCGTGATAGACAAGCTGGGCAGCGTCGCCTGCGGTGATATACGCGCGCTGGGCGACACCGCCTTCCTCATCGGCCAAGGCTCCTCGCTTCAGTCTGTCAACGACTGGGTGCAGGCCTACAGCTCCGACAAATTCGTGCTCAAGTACTTCACGGCCAACACCGTCACTGCGTTAAACAGTCTGGCCAAAGGTACCCTTGAACTAGCCTCTACTAAGCACTGTGAAGACTGGACTCATGTGCATGCCCTTGTACACCAATAGGCGATCTGGATTTCGCTCTTGGCATCAAGGCCGGGTATACCCTCTCTCGTCTTCCTGGCGCTTCCGCTTTTCGTTTTTCTCGCATTCGCTCTCTTGTACTGCTCAATCACTAGTCTCACGCCGTGCGTACAGGTTTGGTGTGGCGGGACTGGAGCAAGTGCAAGTCTTTGAGGGGGTCACCTTTGGCGTGTTTCCCGTTTACAACGTACATGACACAGCTCCTCGGGCGGTGGTGGCGCTGCTGACAACACATTGTCCTTGCCCGCCATTCTCAGATCCCAGAATTGGCCGGGTACCCTTCTTTGGTGCTCAACCTGAGCATCCTGGTCGATGTGTACCTCAACAGGGTGACCTATTGGGATGATCCGAAGGCATGCACTTCTCTTCTAGACCGTCCGGTCTTCGGGGCTATGCTTACCGGTCTCCATGACCATCCTACAGATCGTAGCGCTAAATCCGGCGCACCCGTTGCCGCACATGCCAATCCGCACCATTATGCAGACCACTCTCTCCTGTATGCCCCTGTCACTTCTGCGGTGGATTGGCCTCAAGAGAGGCTTCATTTAATAATTCTCATCGCTTTGTAATCTCTCTCACACTACAGATATCACCTCGGTCTTCACCTCGGCTCTGTCCGCATTTGATGCAGAGTTCAACTCCACAGTACACACCACCACCCATCACACTTTGTTCGCAGTACGCAATGACGAACATGACCATTACCCTTTCCAGGTGGGCACGTCGTACAACGTCTCGTTCCCGATCCAAACGGCCAACAACAACACCCTCTCAGTGGCCCTCAGCGCAGCGCCGCTGCTGGCCCTGTGCGGTATGCCCTCCAAAGAAACATCACCACCAAATGGTGTAAACTCATCGAGCCGCTGGTCTGGTTGTTGTGGACAGGTACTACGCCATATTCGTTCACGTGGACGCAGAGCGGAAACATCAACCGCAACGCGACGCGGGCCTCGATGGTCAATATATTCGGAAATGTCGTGAGCGTGAATGCGACCACCGTCCTGTCTGCCGTGGCGGGTCAGAGCAACTCTACCAACGGCCTCTATGTACTCTGTACGCGTCTCCCTCTCATCGTCAACGTTCCTCTGGCCTTGGGCCAAGTGGGTCAGCTCATACCAACACACTGGCGGCAGCGAGAGGCGAGGACAGCTGGCCGCTGGTGGCGAGCTTGCCGTTCCTGCTGCCCCTGTCGTCTACAGTGGACTGCTCGAAAGCGACGGCGCTGGTGGACTGGATCTACTGGGTCTCAACCTCGTCCCAGGCCTTCCGCTTGGCCGCCAGGACCGACGCCGTGTCGTCGGGCCAGGTGCCCGTGATTCAGAAGAGGCTCCTGCGCAGCCTTTCCAACGTGCGTTCCAGACCGGCGCCCAACACAATCTGTTCTTTATTGGTTTACATCTATCTATTAGGTGACGTGTGACGGTCAACGCGTGCTGTCGGCGTGGTCGTGCATCTCCGACGGCGAACTGTGCTCCGGCGCCGGCACTTGCGTCGATGGCACTTGCCACTGCAAGGAGGGGCTCGTCGGCACCTACTGCCAGACGAACGTCACCGCATCTTCAAGCAGCGACAGCACCCTCACAATCACCCTGGTACGCTCCACCCTTCTCTGCGCCATCGCACCCACCGCACCCACCTCACTCACCTCACACGCGCCCATGTGTCAGGCTGTCGCCCTGCCGGTGGCCTTTGTGGGCATGGCTTGCGTGGCCGGCATGCTGCTGGTGGTGTTCCTCCTCGCACGGCGGGGCAGGAGCAGGCGTGAGGAGTGGAATATCGACTGGAACGACCTAGAGATCGGGGAGGAGCTGGGCATGGGCGGCCACGGCGAGGTGTTCAGGGCCAAGTGGCGCGGTACCGAGGTCGCCGTCAAGATGCTGGCGGCCGGCGTGACCGTCACCAGGGACATGCAGCGCTGCTTTGCCAGCGAGGTGGAGGTCATGGCCAAGTTGAGGCACCCGAACGTGGTGCTGTTCATGGCGGCGTCGACCAAGCCGCCCAAGATGTGCATCGTCATGGAGTTCATGGCCCTCGGCTCCCTCTACGACGTACATTTCCCTATTATCATTTCTTACTCTCTTGTTATACCAACTTGGTAACCATTGTTGATCAGTTGCTGCATAACGAGCTGATCCCGGAGCTGCCGTTCAAGCTCAAGATCAAGATGGCCTTCCAGGCGGCCAAAGGCATGCACTTCCTCCACTCGTCGGGCATCGTGCACCGCGATCTCAAGTCGCTCAACCTGCTCCTCGACTCCAAGTGGAACGTCAAGGTGCTCCCCAGTACCACCGTCACGCTCTCATCAATTTCCTGGGAGAGGCTATCCCTATCGACCAGCTATTGCTCACATGGTGGCGTGCGGTGTTGTTTGTTGCAGGTGAGCGACTTTGGGTTGACCAAGTTCAAGTCCGACGCGGCTGTAGGCGGAGGAGCGGACAACAAAGGCCTCGGAACGATCCACTGGACTGCGCCGGAGGTGCTCAACGAGTCGCACGACATCGACCACGTGCTGGCCGACGTGTACAGCTTCGGCATCATCCTCTGGGAGCTCCTCACTCGCCAGCAACCCTATCTCGGCTTGAGGTAAGTCCATCCGGAGCCCAAATTGCCAACCGAACACTACAACTGACCGCACACACACGACACACACGACACACACATCAGCCCGGCAGCGGTGGCGGTGGCGGTGATTCGCGATGGCCTGCGACCCAAGGTTACGGCGGCGGACGTGAGCGAGGAGACGCAGGAGTTTGTGGAGCTGATGAAGACGTGCTGGCACGAGGACCCCACCATCCGCCCCACGTTCCTCGAGATCATGACCCGCCTCAGCTCGTCGGTCGACAAGTCCCGCTCCTCCTTCACCTCGCGCAGCAGCTCCACTTCATCAAACTCGAATTCCAAGGTGCGCTCGACGAGCTCGATTCCCACCGTCAGCTCGTCATCGTCCTCGTCGCGGGCCTCCTCCACACGCGGCGCCACTACGTTCCGTCCGCCTGAAGGTGCGCTGCGTTGCCACACAGTGCCACGCGCACCTCAATTCTACAACTAACTCTCAATTTTAACCGCGACCCCGCAGGCGAAGTGGCGATTGTGTTCACCGACATCACGCGTGCGGCCTCGCTCTGGGAACATGACCCGGCGGCCATGCGCGACGCCACGATGGCCCACAACGAGCTGGTGCGATCGATGATCGCGCGGCACGGCGGATACGAGGCCGGCACGGGCCGCGAGCGCAACACGGGCGAGGGCTCCTTCTGCGTGGTGTTCACCCGCGCTCACGACGCCCTGCGCTGGTGTGCCGACGTGCAGCGCGCGCTGCTCACCGTGGCCTGGCCCGACGGCGTGCTCAACCACCCCGGCGCTGCCGAAGAGCTCTGGGACGGCGGGCACGACGAGGCCGAGCGGGTGCTGTATCGCGGGCTGCGGGTGCGCATGGGCGTCCATGCCGGCCACCCGCGCGTGCTGCGTGACGCCATGACTCGGCGAGTCGAGTACGTGGGATCGACGGTCAATGCGGCGGCGCGGATGACGGCGCTGGCGCACGGCGGGCAGGTGGTGGTATCGCAGCAGGCGCGCGACAAGCTGGCCTCCGAGGCGCCCTCCACGCCCGGCCAGTCGGACCAGGGCCGCGCAGAGAATGAGAACCAGAACAAGCGGCTCAAGCGATTGGGCCGCTTCGAGCTGCCCGATTCCCCGGCCGGTACGGCCTGCTGTCCCCCTCCCCAATGGCCTTGGTTTGACTGGTGCACATTATCATCGCCACAGGAACAATGCTGTACGAACTGAAGGTAGCGGGGCTCGAGAGGCGGTTCTTCGGCGGCGTGTCGGTGGAGAAGGACGACCGCGCGTCGGATGGCTCAGAGAGCCACTCGGTGCGCCCTCCAAATCTCCGCCGTCGTCTGCGAGCCCGTGACTGACTGACTACAATTTTTTGGCCGCCAGTCGGGATCGGGCAGCTCCCACGATGGCCGCAGGCTGGAGGAGGTGGTGGGCGAGGGCATGCTGTTCAAGGAAGACCAGTTCCTGACGTCGGCCAACCTGTGCCGCTGGGTCATCGACTTCAAGGAAGTCCAGCTGGGCGACCAGGTCGGATACCCTGCCACGCTCCTCCGTTGCATGGCTGATTTACTAGTCGACTGCGACTAACGCGTCGGGCAAACCAGGTGGGCATGGGCAGCTACGGCATGGTGCACAGGGGCAAGTGGAAGGGCGTGGAGGTGGCGGTGAAGAAGTTCATCAAGCAGAAGCTCGATGAGCGACACATGCTCGAGTTCCGCGCCGAGATGGCCTTCCTGTCGGAGCTCCACCACCCCAACATCGTCCTCTTCATCGGTACACCACACACGACGTGGCACACCATACGCGACACGACACCAAGGACACATCAACAGCTCGCGTAACCTTCCACTTTACCCCCACACGAAGCGCGACACACGCACGCACCAGCAACAGCTGTGCTGATCATGTGGATTTTACACACACGGCATACAGGGGCGTGCATGAAGCCGCCCAATCTGTGCATTGTGACCGAGTTTGTGAAGCGGGGCAGCCTCAAGGAGATCATCAGCGACCACACGGTGAAGCTCAGCTGGGCACAGAAGATGGGCATGCTGAAGAGCGCCGCGCTGGGCGTCAACTACCTCCACTCCCTCTCGCCCGTACACGCGCCCGCCAGGCTCTTCTTCGTGCCTGAACCTGAGTCTTCTCTAATCGGATGGGTGGTGGGTGGTGCGGCACGGGCAGGTGATCGTGCACCGGGACCTGAAGCCGTCGAACCTGCTGGTGGACGAGAACTGGAACGTGAAGGTGGCCGACTTCGGGTTCGCACGCATCAAGGAGGAGAACGTCACCATGACCCGCTGCGGCACTCCCTGCTGGACCGGTACCCTTTTGCCCCCCCCCCACAACCCACCAAGCTCATACTCTACTGGGACACTTACCACGGATTTGACTCGACTGGTTGGACAGCGCCGGAGGTGATCCGAGGGGAGAAGTACAGCGAGAAGGCCGACGTGTACAGCTTCGGAGTGATCATGTGGGAGGTGGCGACGCGCAAGCAGCCCTTCGCCGGGCGCAACTTCATGGGCGTGTCGCTGGACGTGCTCGAGGGCAAGAGGCCCAAGGTGCCGTCAGACCTGCCGCCCGCCTTCAAGAAGCTCCTCAAGCGGTACCTCGCAATCGAATTAGCTAAATCACCTTTGTTTGCGTGCTGATATCATTTGCCACCATTGTCTAACCAGGTCGTGGCACGGCGAACCGACCAAGAGGCCCACAATGGAGGAGGTCATAGAGGTGCTGGATGCCCAAGCTGCCGGTGCTTTGGCTGGCTCGCACGATAACGTCTAGCGCCGTCTCGCCAATGCGCCTTTGTCCAAAAGCTTGAATGTGTTATGTAAATACAACTTACCAGAGAGGCTCAGCCATAGAAGCAAATAGGATGGTGGATCGGAGGAAGATGAGGCAAAAGGAGGATACGGCACGGTGGATTCCCGGGTGGTCGCCCACCCCAGTACTAACACCACCTGGCGCAGCTTAACTTCGCTGTTCAGATGGGAAGCGGTGCTTTCTGCGCAGTATGGCCGTATCCGTAGGCCCTCGTCTTACCCATCCACCAGGAAACAGCGGTACTGCTCTCCACGCACCAGACGTAGCCACCAATCATCATTCACGAGCCCTTCTGCGTGAATCAGGCGGGTAAGCGGACCTAATTTTTGTACCGTGATGGGGTGGCCCTACACACGTCGAGTCCTCCACCACTTTGCCAGTACAGGTGGCTTACCTTTTGATACCACGAAAACCCAGCGCCGCCGAACATCGGAGGCAACCGCTGCCGGGAGAAGGATCGAGCGGGAAGGGTTAGTACGCCATCGACCGTGCTCTACTTCTTCGGGTACTGGTATGCCGCCAAGTGTCGCCGTCTTCGCTGCGGACTGGCGACGGCATGGGCTCGGGATGATGCTGGGGCAGAGATGTCTACAAGGTCGCCTAGGTGCTACACAACTTTCCATACAAGAAGAATAAATCAAGCCAATCACGTCACTGGTTGCACCATCCCCGATTACCGAGCACGCCTTTTTTTTTTCTTGTCTCCCCACTCCGCGCGCTGCAGCGACACACAGCGGAGCACAACCACACCACAAGCACAACCAGTGCCAGAAGAGGCTAGCACGCACGCAACATGAAGCAGTTTCTAGGTACGCCCACCACCAATACCTTTCTTTTCTCATTCTATCCAACTCCTTTTTTCATTATATTCGTCCTCCCACACCCGAGCCTCTCTTTCTTCTTGTTCCTCCTCTTTCTCGTGCTCACTCCGATTCTGTTTCCCCATAACAACGGCGCGAGGGTCCTCGCCGCTTTTTGAAGCAACTAACCCCAACTCCGTCGCGTTGCGAAGGCGATTGGGCGAAATCGGTATCGCTGGCTTTCCTACTTTGTTGCTGTCTCCCCGTTGGCCGCGCGATCACCGTGCCGGGTCGCGGTGGCGACACACAGGGTCCCCTCTGGGACGCCTGGAGCGATGGTACCTCCTCCGCTTCAGTGTGCGCTCCGGATCAAAGGTGGTTTATTGTCTTCTGCTTCTTCACAGGTTACCAGTTCAAGGCCGACAACGTGGTACTGCAGTATTCTCCGGCGACGACTGTCGGCGCGGCGGCAAAACTGGCCTCGGGAGAAGCCGCCTTCGTGGGCCTCGATGGTCACATCGCCGGTGACGATTTGGCCGTGTTCCCTCCCGACACCGTCGAAGTGCCGGTGGCCGGCGGTGCGCTCGTCGTGGTCTACAACCTACCCGACAACCCTGCACTGGTACCGTCAACTGCCACCACTTGCTCGTGCTGCTGCCGCTGCTGCTGGATTGATAAAGTGCCTGTCGTGGGTGCCGACCAGGTGCTTGACGGGGCCACGTTGGCGGCCATATGGACTGGCAAGATCGCCAGGTGGAATGACTCCGCTATCTCCAGCCATAACCCCAACGTGACAAACCTGCCCAATCAGGACATCGTTTTGAGCTTCATGTGCGTCGCCGGCCTTCAACTTTCAGTTCCCCCTTGAATTCTCTCAACCTCTCTTGTGTTGTGTGTCGGTCCAGGAGCTCGGATGATAGCATCACTGGCCTCTTCAAGCGTGGCTTGAAGTCCTTAGATTCGAGCCTGTCGGCTGTGAACTTTGCCGGCCTCGTGCCGCCGGCCAGGCAACATGCCGCCAGCACCATGGCAGACCGGATCGCCTACGTGCGGGTACTGTAGTCCAACTGGGGCCTTGCGTGCGGTGACTGACCCCTGCACTGTTGGGTCGAACAGGACAACCCGTACAGCATGACCTACGTCGAGTTCTCCAGCGTGCTCCGCGGTAGCCTGCCCTTCTTCGACATGATCAACAACGCCGGAGACTTGGTCACCCCCTCCGCTGACTCAGTGCACGCGGCCATGGACGATTTCGATAACCTCGTCGATCAGGGTGCGTGAGTGCGAGTGCGTGTGTGTGGTTTCTGAGAGAGAGAGAGAGAGAGAGAGAGTGCGCGTGCAATCTGACATGGTCAACGGGAACGTTCAATATGATGATCAGGCGAACTCGACGTGGACTTGTTCAACGGCAACGGGAGCGAATCATGGCCTCTCTCTTACGTGGTGATGGCTGGCCTGCTCGGCAACTCGACGGGCTACAACGGCGACTGCACCAACGTGCAGGAGCTGGTCAAGCTGCTCAGCTGGACCATGATCAACGACCGCGCGGCCAGCGCGCTCGAATCAACCGGCTTCTTCCCACTCACCATCGTCTACTTCAAGCGCGCCGTGGACCTGCTGGGCCGTATCAAGTGTGGCGACGAGCGCGCCCTCAGCGCGGCTTACCTCATCGGGCAGGGCACCACGCTGCAGGCTATCAACGACTGGGTGCAGGCTTACAGCTCGAACTCCTTCGTGCTAAAGGTACCCCTTTCCCTTGGACGGACGTTGACCTTTACTGGCTCTAAACCTCTATTGGTCGCACTGTTAGTACTATCCCACCAATGGCGTGACGGCTTTAGTAAACTTGGGCCAAGGCGATCTTGACTTTGCTCTGGGCCTGGCGAGTGGGTTCGTGTGCTCCCTCTTGCGGCTTCTTGAGTTGATTAGCGGGAGCTCATCAACCGCCGCCACCAATCCAACAGAGTCGAACTGCCGGATATAGCTGGTGATGCTGAAGATGACAAGAGAAAGCGAGCCGATTACGACGGTGATGATGACGATGGCGGACTGGAGGTGGTGGATGTGTTCGAAGGGGCAGCCATCGCTGGCATTCCCATCTACAACGTACACTGGCCTCTCTTGCTCTTGGTGGCCTCCCTTTGATTGATATCCATCCTTAACCCGTACAGATTCCTGAGCTGGCCACCGCCGACAGGCCGCTTACACTGAGCCTGGACATCATCGTATCGATCTACCTCAACCGCATCACCTATTGGGACGACGCAGAGGTGTCATCTTCTTCCCTGCATGTCTACTACCAACCAAGAATAACGTTGCTCACCTCTCGTGCTGCTTCAGATCGTGCAACTCAACGATGGCCTTCCTCTGCCCCACCAGCCGATCCGAACCATCATCCAAACCGCTTACTCCCGTACGTGGCCACCCCATTCAGCAGATGCCTTGCGAGATTGCCTCACCCACCTGCTTGCTCCTCCATGTGCTCAGTGCTGACGGCAGCGTTCACCGAGGCTCTGTCCCTTCACGACAGCGAGTTCAAGGCCGTCGTACGCTCATGTCATCCAACTGGAAATCAAACCGATTCCTCACCAGATTCACTCCTGTGTGTATGATACAAATCAATAGGTGGGCGACGGGCTAAACGTGACCTTTCCGATCCAATCCGCCAACCCCTACAGCTTATCCGTCGAGATGACTGCGGCCCCGCTCCTTGAATTTGCTGGTTCGCTCTCTGCTACTCTGTTTTGCTGTCACCTATGTTCCAGAACAAGACCCGCTCATCGGAAGGTGATGTTCTACATGTTCTTCTCCCCAACTTGCAGGCACCGTTCCGTATTCGTTCACGTGGACGCTGAGCGGCAACTCCAACCCCAGCGTGTCCGCCGCGCAGCTAGTGAACCCACACGGCACAGTCGTCCAGGCCAACTCTTCGACCGTGTTGGCCGCCTTGACCGACCTCGCCGACAGCACTACCGGCCAGTACCTCCTCTGTACGTCCAGTGTCATACTTGCGTATATGTTCCAAATGCATACACATGTTAGTGCTGATATATGTGTCTCGCTGTGTGCAGCTGACAGCGCCAGCGCGTGGCCAATTGTGACCAGCCTGCCTTTCCTTCTGCCCAAGTCATCCACCGTCGACTGCGAGAAGTCCAAGGCCCTGGTGAACTGGTTCTATTGGATCCAGACCTCGAGTCAGGCCACCAAACTCGCCGCCAGGACCGCAACGGTGCCATTCGGGCAAGTCCCGTCCCTGCGCCGGAGGGCGCTCACCGAGCTGGCCAGCGTACGTTGGCCCCACAGGCCGAGTCCACTGTTGGGCTTGGGTCGTTGCTGTGCAACAACAAACCTAATGAAGAGGTGGTTGTCATGGATGGCAGGTGGAATGTGAGGGCCAACATGTGCTTTCCGTGTGGGGCTGCGTGGCCGACGGCCTCCTTTGTTCGGACCACGGCACCTGCATCGACAACGAGTGCCAGTGTAACTTCGGCTACAAGGGCACCTACTGTCAATCCGAGACCTCTTCCGACGACTCCACCAACGTTGGACTGGCCGCCGGTCTGGTGCGTTGCACTCTTTGATTGTTCACGACCCCTGTCAGTTGAGATCGTGGTTAACTCACCACACACGGCGCATGACGCACAACACGACCATCCCAACAGGGGGCGGGCATTCCTATCATTCTGGTGGCGTTGTGCATCATTGTGGGCCTCATCGTGGCCATGCTGATGGTGCTGCGCCAGAACCGGCGGCGCAGGGAGGAATGGCACGTGGACTGGAGCGAGATCGAGCTGGGGGAGGCCATCGGCATGGGGGGCTACGGCGAGGTCTACCGAGCCAAGTGGCGCGGCACCGAGGTGGCCGTCAAGCTCGTCGCCGCCAACACTCAGATCACCAAGGACATGCAGCGCAACTTTGCCGAAGAGGTGCGTTCTCCACATTCCACAAAGTTGCAAGGTTGGAGCCCTGACCGAAACTGCGCTGTGCCACGCAGGTGTACGTGATGACAACTCTGAGGCACCCGAACGTGGTGCTGTTCATGGCAGCGTCGACCAAGCCGCCCAAGATGTGCATCGTCATGGAGTTCATGGCCCTTGGCTCCCTCTACGACGTACCCTAACTTCTCTTCTTCCGAAGAGCCACTTTAGCTCCTATGGATTTTTTTAACTCCGAAGGTTGAACGCGTGGTTGCTGGCCGCCCTGCAGTTGCTGCACAACGAGTTGATCCCAGAGCTGCCGTTCAAGCTCAAGATCAAGATGGCCTTCCAGGCGGCCAAGGGCATGCACTTCCTCCACTCGTCGGGCATCGTGCACCGCGATCTCAAGTCGCTCAACCTCCTGCTCGACAATAAGTGGAACGTCAAGGTACACCCCCATCACTACGTCTCTACGCCACTACCACCTTCATGTTGACCACATTGCTGACGGCATGCCGGTGTGGTTGCAGGTGAGCGACTTTGGGTTGACCAAATTCAAGTCCGACGTGAAGCGCAGCGCCGACAACCAGGGCAACGGCACGGTGCACTGGACTGCGCCGGAGGTGCTCAACGAGTCGCAGGATGTCGACCACGTGCTGGCCGACGTGTACAGCTTCGGCATCATCCTCTGGGAGCTCCTCACCCGCGAGCAGCCTCACCCCGGCATGAGGTACAGTTTTACTCGTTTTTGTTTTATTAACACATTATTATTCTTATTTTTTTAATTATTTTATTTTTAAACCATATTATATTCTCTCTAACAAATCCACTTCATCAACAGCCCGGCGGCGGTGGCGGTGGCGGTGATCCGCAACGGGCTGCGGCCGCAGATCCCTCAGGGCGTGAGCGAGGAGGCGCAAGAGTTCGTGGAGCTGATGAGGACGTGCTGGCACGAGGACCCCACCATCCGCCCCACGTTCCTCGAGATCATGACCCGCCTCAGCTCGTCCATCGACAAGTCCCRCTCCTCTTTCACCTCCCACACCTCATCCAGGTACCCCGTCCACCGCTTTCTCTCTTTGGCCGCCACATGACTCATTGTTTGTTGTTTACGATCAAGTTCCGGGTCGACCCGGACGGAGGGGAAGATGGGCGGGTCGTCCGTCATCTCGCTCCCCACGGTGACCAATTCTTCCTCATCCGATGGCGGGTCCGGGCGCGCTGTCGCCGCTGCCGGAGCCGGCGGCGCCTTCCGCCCGCCTGATGGTACCTTTCGCTTTCGTTTCCAGGCTTCGCTTTCGCTTTTTGTTTTGTTGACCAACCATGTCCCATGAATCTGCATAGGTGATGTGGTGATCGTGTTCTCGGACATCACGCGTGCGGCCTCGCTCTGGGAGCACGACCCGACGGCCATGCGCGACGCCACTGCGGCCCACAACGAGCTGGTGCGGTCGTTGATCGCGCGGCACAGCGGCTACGAGGCCGGCACGGGCCGCGAGCGCAACACGGGCGAGGGCTCCTTCTGCGTGGTGTTCACCCGCGCTCACGACGCCCTGCGCTGGTGTGCCGACGTGCAGCGCGCGCTGCTCACCGTGGCCTGGCCCGACGGCGTGCTCAACCACCCCGGCGCTGCCGAAGAGCTCTGGGACGGCGGGCCTGACGAGGCCGAGCGGGTGCTGTATCGCGGGCTGCGGGTGCGCATGGGGGTCCACGCCGGCCACCCGCGTCACGTTCGCGATGCACTGACGCGGCGAGTCGAGTACGTGGGATCGACGGTCAATGCGGCGGCGCGGATGACGGCACTGGCGCACGGCGGGCAGGTGGTGGTATCGCAGCAGGCGCGCGACAAGCTCACGGCCGAGGCCTCCAGCGCGGCCGGGCAGGACCTCGGCGACGTCGACCACAAGCGACTCAAGCGGCTCGGCAAGTTCGCCATGCCCGACTCCCCTTCAGGTGCGTGGGCGGTGTGTGCGATGCTGCGTGCGCGTGTGCGGTGGACTCACGCAGCTGATGAACGAACAGGCGCAAATCTGTATGAGATGAAGGTGTCGGGCCTGGAGATGCGATTCTTCGGCGGCGTGTCGATGGAGAAGCCCGCCGACCACGGCCTGGTCGCGCGGACGGATTCAAACTCGGAATCGTATGGCGATGACGACGATGACGACGAGCGCGATGAGCTGCAGGAGGTGGTGGGCGAGGGCATGGCATTCAAGGAGGACCACTTCCTGACGTCGGCCAACCTGTGCCGCTGGATCATCGACTACAAGGAGATCCAGCTGGGCGACCAGGTGGGCACGGGCAGCTACGGCGTGGTGCATAGGGGCGTGTGGAAGGGCGTGGCGGTGGCGGTGAAGAAGTTCATCAAGCAGAAGCTCGATGAGCGGCGCATGCTCGAGTTCCGCGCCGAGATGGCCTTCCTGTCGGAGCTCCACCACCCCAACATCGTCCTCTTCATCGGTACACTACACACGACATGGCACGACACACATTGTTGCTGACCATATGGAAACACACGACACACAGGGGCGTGCATGAAGCCGCCCAATCTGTGCATTGTGACCGAGTTTGTGAAGCGCGGCAGCCTCAAGGAGATCATCAGCGACCACACGGTGAAGCTCAGCTGGGCACAGAAGATGGGCATGCTGAAGAGCGCCGCGCTGGGCGTCAACTACCTCCACTCCCTCTCGCCCGTACACGCTCACCCCCCCAAAGAACGAATAAGTTTGTTGGCTCACACTTTGATACGCAAGGTGATCGTGCACCGGGACCTGAAGCCGTCGAACCTGCTGGTGGACGAGAACTGGAACGTGAAGGTGGCCGACTTCGGGTTCGCACGCATCAAGGAGGAGAACGTCACCATGACCCGCTGCGGCACTCCCTGCTGGACCGGTACCCTTTTTGCTCCCCGATCTCCACACTCACAGCGAAAGGCGATGCATGTCTGCTCACCACTTCATTAATGCCCATCGACAGCGCCGGAGGTGATCCGAGGGGAGAAGTACAGCGAGAAGGCCGACGTGTACAGCTTTGGCGTGATCATGTGGGAGGTGGCGACGCGCAAGCAGCCCTTCGCCGGGCGCAACTTCATGGGCGTGTCGCTGGACGTGCTCGAGGGCAAGAGGCCCAAGGTGCCGTCGGACCTCCCGCCCGCCTTCAAGAAGCTCCTCAAGCGGCACGACTTTCACTTCCCTTTTTTTTGGCTCCCTCACGTCAAACTATGATCTCACATACGGGTTCAGGTGCTGGCATGAAGCTGCGAACAAGCGGCCAACGACCGAAGAAGTCATCGAAGTGCTGAACAGCCAACTGGGCTCGACCGCGGATGCGGCTACCATGCCTGGAACCAATCTGGTCTGATGGTTGCCAACGGAACAGCTTGTACCATTAACTGCTCTACACTACTCCATTCATTATCGCTCCGCACCCAGAGATTGGGAGTTCCTTGAGCACAAACAAGAGACATCAACAATAACGAGTCCGCAGGTAGAGAGGTGTAGCCGAGCCGCCTGTCGCCGTTAGGGGCGGACGCTCGGCACCGGTTGCACGCCAACACGAAACCAAACAGAAGAAAAAGAAAAAAAAAAGAAAAACGTTATGGACCGGTGTTAGGGGCCTTCTTGCCACTTTAGGAACAGGGCCTCCGCCTGTTCGCTTTGCCTTTAGCCTCTACAAGATCGACACCACGATGAAGTTCCTCCTCGCCTTCCTGTTCGTCTGCTGCTTCGCTTTTGCCGTCGCCCGCCCCACTGCTCGTGCGAACGCCGTCGGGTGCACCAGTACGAAGCCGCTCCACTGATATACATCACGTTCTTCTTTACAGGGGATGGATGGATTGACCCTCACTCTGGTTTCCTCTGTCAGTCTGTGAGTTCGCCGTGTCGTACGTTGAGGGCTTCATCTCCGCCAACGCCACGGAGCAGCAGATGATCTCGGCCATCGAGTCCGTGTGCGACGTTGCGCCGACGCCCATCTCCACGCTGTGCGACAACTTCGTCCAGAACTACCTGCCCAAGGTCATCGCCTATCTGCTCGCCCGCGAGGACCCGGGTACGTCACTGTGCGCTGCTGATGGTGGTGAAGAAGACTTATCCCGTTTCTGTGGCCACAGCCACCGTCTGCACCCAGGTCGGCGCGTGCGCGCCCTCCAAGAACATGGAGACGATGAGGCTGATGGCCTAAATGTGCTGCGCTCCGTTGTTCACGCACCAGAAGATGAAATGAAATTCACCACCTTCAAGCGCTTCGGTTCATTTCTTCAGAAATCTCGTGAACAGCGTCGATGAACTCACCCACAAGCTGGGGGTCGTGTGATGGATGGAGGCCGTGGCCGAGATTGCCAATGAGGCCTTGTGTCGTTCCGAAGCTCTGGAGCATCTTGCGCACCTCCTCCCGAATGACCTGCTTCGACGAGTAGAGCGCGCACGGGTCGAGGTTCCCCTGCAGCGAGCACCTGCGCCCACCCTTGCTGACGAGATCGCGAGCATCGGCGGCAGAGATGGTCCAGTCGAGGCCCACTACGTCGTATTCGCTGTCGCGAGCAAGCTCCTCGATGGCGTAGTTGGCGCCCTTGGCAAACACGATGAGAGGGACCTCGGGGTGCTTGGCCTTGAGGGCTCGTGCGATCTGCAGGAGGTAGGGCTTGGAGAAGGTGGCGAACACATCTGGGCCGATCTCGTTGGCCCACGAATCGAAGATTTGGAGCAATTGCGCGCCGGCTGCGACCTGGCCTTCGAGATAGATGATGATTGTATCCGTGAGGCGCTGGAGAAGGGCGTGCGACGCCTCGGGATATCTGTAGAGCCAGGCCTTGGCCTTGGCGAACATCTTGCTGCCGCCTCCCTCGATCATGTAGGCCATGAGAGTCCAGGGCGCACCGCTGAAGCCGATAAGCGGTACGCGTCCGGCCAATCGCTCCCTCGTGAGAGTGATGGCCTCGAACACGTAGTTAAGGCGCTCAAGAGCAGCCGAAGGCTCATCGAGCTTGGCCAAATCTTCGGGCGATGCGAGGGGATGAGGGAAGTGCGGCCCGGCCTTCTCGAGCATCAGCAC